>JAEIFU010001366.1:0-62500 GCA_018904235.1 Lordiphosa stackelbergi | reverse complement strand
ATTTATTTTAATTAATTCGAATTATAAAATTCAAAAATAAAAGGTCTATCATGGAAACCCTTGGTTTTTTTCATCTTTACATTGTGTAGCAAAAGTCACAAACATTTCATTCTATTCTAAATACTAAGAGAGTCAACATCTAATTTTAACGCAAATTTTAAGATATTTTTTACTACCAAGATTTTTGTATATATCAAGTGGCAAGTTGGGGTTAGTGCAACAAGAAAACAAAAACCTTTGAAGGCTTTTGCTGTTGCGCCATATGGACGTATTTGGAGAGTCGAAAAAAAAACTCCAGGGGTCTTTCAAGAATGAAGGATTCCTACTCTTTATGAGGGAATTAGGCAGACGCCTCTCTGGTTTGAGCACCCTACGCTTGGCAACGGAGAGCGTCAGGTGCTGGAAGCAGCTAAGCTGCAACGAACGGGAAAGGTTTCGCGTGGCTGCTACTAAAAGCGATTATCGTAGCTACGACATATCATGCCGTGCCAAAGAGCCCAAGCACGATCCACGGTCCCCGAAGAAGCGCAAGCGTAATCATTGTGCTATGATACTCATGGCAGCTTTCCTTAAGCGCAGAAAATACAAATCTAACAAACCAGGTCCTGTTACAAACAATGGATACTTCAGTTTTATCAGTGCCTATAGACGTAAACATTGGGGCCTCAAGTCGAAGGACCTAATCGAAAAAGCCGCCCAAGCATGGGCTCGATTGGGAGAAGAAAAAAAGAATAGCTTTCGACGCCAGGTGAGTCTCAGTGAAATGTTTGTCTAAATAAATCATACATGATTTTGTATTTTTTTGTCTAGGCATGCAAGGTCACCCAGAGCCCTCGCCACAAACGCCGTCGGATTTACAGACCAAAATAAGTCGAGCTGGTCGGTCCATATCATATTGCATATTTTATGTTGAAACAAAAGCTTCTTATGCTCCAATGAAGCAAAAATAAAGAAGTTATATTGAATTTAATTTGACAATCTTGACAGCTCAATCGTTCCTGCAAGGGTTCTACATTGAATCCAGATATGGAACTGCAATAAAACAATTGTCCGTCCGTCTGGTTCTATGCTATCTCCTCCGTCGGTTTTAAAGCTATCTAACCCAAACTTTGCACGAAGTCTTTTAGTACAAATACACTGCTCATTTCTACAGATCCAGTTCATCTATCTGGTTTACACATCACTAACAACTATCGATACTCGATACTCCCGCCTACATATCTTACATCGCTAAATCACACACACATACACACTTATCTCTCCGATATTGTGTTACATTCATTCTTACCGGCAACACGCCTTCTCCAATAAACCAAACTATTACCTAATCTGTGTTTAAACTAAATAATTAACGTGGCTATCCACAGTAGTGGAGCCATCTATTGCTGGGTATGGAAAATATCTAAGCCAATATTGTTTCTGGCTAAATTTAATTTTTAGAAAACCTTTATTCATATGAATTATACAAGCGGCAAGGCTATACAAGCTTCAGCCGAGCCAAAGTTAGTTTTCTTCTATTTTTATACTGTTTGAGCCTCATATTGTATATCAAATATTTGTTACTTTGAATTCTTTTACTCACAATTGTATTCTCTACACAAAACAACCATGTATCTAAACATATCTGTTGATCTCTCTCTTCAAGAGGGCAACGCAACATTGTTTTATGCACCTTAATCGAACATATATAAAATCAGTAAAACGACTAGAAATAAGAACAGCAAACAATACACACGCGTTTTGGTTTCTGCAATTGGGCAGAGAACGTACATATACCTTTGACCCATTGAAAATGGGTAAAAGGAGATCACGAAGTTGTGCAAATGTATGTAACAGGGAGAAGGAAACATTTCCGACCCTATAATGTATATACATTCTTGATCAACAATTGAGTCGATTTGCCCTTGTCCGTTTATCCGTCCGTCTGTATGAACGCGTCAATCTCAGGGACTATAAGAGATAGAGACACAAATTTTTGCATGAACATAGGTGTATACCGTACCCAGATCAAGTGTAAATCGGTTTGTTTCCCACCAGAGCCACAATTTTAAAGTTTCAACATCGTGGCTTAATATATATCATCTAATGCCTTATATCTATCTATTCTGAAAAACGCAATTAGATCCGAGCAAAAACACCAAAGTTATACTCGAAACAATTTTGCTTGTGGGAGCGGGGGGAACACTGCCTCCCAGCAAACAATTTCATATGAAAATACACACGTTTTGTAAGCGTTCAAAGATAAGTAAAATGCTTATAAAACACTGCTGCAACATTTATAAAACGCGTCAAAGTAAGCGTTCTGCAGGAATGACAACGAGAATGAGACACAATTATTTTCTTGCATTTGCTCAAGGTTAACTTTTTTCTGCCTGCCTTGACAGCTGCAGCTGCTTAGCACTAAAAGATCAGAAGTTTTGCCAAGAGAGTGAAAGAGAGAGAGAGAATGAGCACGAAATTTCTCTCGGTCGCCGAAAGGCCATGCGCAAATCGCTTACCATAGCAAGTGTTTTGTAAATGTCGTTGGCTGCCATAGGAGAACGCTTGCAAAAGCAATCTTACTTTAAGATTGGTTTGCAAAGCGCTTGCTAAATTGCTGGCTGTGCGTCTGTGTATGTGTGTTTTTTTATACACTTGAAAAGTGTATTATAATTTTGCCCAGAAGTTTGCAACGCATAGAAGGAATCATCTCCGACCACATAAAGTATATATATTCTTGATCAGCATGACGAGCTGAGTCGATTAAGCTTTGTCCGTCCGTCTGTCCGTCCGTCCGTCTGTCCGTCTGTCTGTTTCTACGCGAACTAGTCCCTCAGTTTTGTAGCTATCGAGCTGAAACTTTGCACAGAGTCTTCTTTTTACTGCACGCTGCTAATATGTCGGAACCGACCGGATCGGATGACTACTTCTTGTAGCTGCCATACAAATGTTCGTTCGGAAAATGGGTTTTTAGTGAGAAAAACTGGTTTGTTCTCAATATTACTGCTCTCAAACACGGTCATGGGTAATATGTAATGTTTTTAAGCTGATCTGCGAAGTTTGGTCAAAGTCGCTAACCATTGAGACAAGCTATTTCAAGTGTATCAAAACTTCGGTACAGACGAAGTTAGCTTTGCCTTTCTCGTTTTTTTTATTATTTATAGTATAAATGTAGAGAGCAGAAAGCTATTTACAATAAATAGGAGAAGGTGAAGAGAGGAAGAAAGGAAGATTCCGCACCCGCGGGACCGCCGCAAAGCATTACGGTCTAGTTATCCGCTCAAACCGATATGGCTGCCCGCCGAGTCTTCTCTCTGCGCCGCAGGTCCTTCATAATGGCTGCCGCCATGTTGGCTATTGACTGCCACCCACTCTGGCTGGACAGCATGCACTGCACAATGTTGTCGGCTGTCAGCTGCATGCTCAGTGCATGTGAAGCTCTTGTGCGCTCGTTTCCGTATAGTGGACAACTAAAGAAGGCGTGATTCACGTCCTCATGAGTTTCGCCACCACAGTGATCACAGTAGGGGTCCTCCTCGTGCTGGAAGCGGTGCAGGTACGCCTTGAAGCATCCGTGTCCCGTCAACATTTGGGAAAGGTAAAAGTCAACCTTTGCTTTCTATTCAGCCAGGAATCCAAGTGTGGTATCAGCCGGTGAGTCCACCTACCGCTTATACCGCGATCCCATCTGCTCTGCCATTGCGAAACTGTTAAGTCACGCTGTGTCCGGCTTCCAGTGCGTCCGCTCCGTCTTTCCGCTGCTAGCAGGTCGATGGGGACTGTTCCAGCAACAACTAGAGCAGCCTCCTCCGATACGGTGCAGAAACAGCAGGTGATTCTGAGCGCGCAGAGTCTGTATATCGACTTGCATTGGCGGCTATAGGACGCTATGTTCATAGCAGGTGCCCAAATCGTCGCCCCATATAGGATAATGGAGGTGACTACGCTCGCTATGAGCTGCCTGCTACGCTGTTTTGGCCCTCGGGTGTTTGCCATCATCCTTGTTACAGCCGCTGTCGCCTTCGCAGCTTTGGCGCTCACGTGCTCAAGGTGTTGTCTAAACGTCATCCTATGGTCGAGCAAGACTCCTAAATATTTGATGGCTGGCTGTGACACGATTGTGATGGAGCCAACCCGTACCGTTGCCATTTCAACTTTTTTCCTACTGCTTACTAGGACGGCCTCTGTTTTGTGTTCGGCTAGAGTGAGCCCATTCGCGGTTAGCCACTCCATAATTCGGTCAATCGCTAGGCTGCATCGTTCTGTGACTTCACCCAATTGTTTCGCCACAGTCACAAGGGCTATGTCATCAGCGAAGCCTACTAAAGTGCATCCAACGGGCAGGTCGAGCCTCAGAACTCCATCGTACATGACGTTCCAAAGTGTAGGACCTAGCACAGAGCCTTGAGGTACTCCTCCTGAGATATTGTATTGGTGCTGTCCTGCTTCAGAACTATACAGCAGAATTCTGTCCTTAAAATAGCTAGCAATTAGCTGAATAAGGTATTGAGAGATCCTTCGGTCGCTAAGTGCCTGCAATACCTTGGTCCAGTTTGCAGAATTAAAAGCATTTTTCACATCGATTGTGCAGATTAGGCAGTACTGCTTTGCTCCTCCCGCCCATCTCGTTCCTTCAATGGCATTATTGGCAAGTCTGACAACTGCACCTATGGCGTCTGTTGTGCTTCGGTGCTTTCGGAAGCCGTATTGGTGATCAGAAAGGCCGTTTTGGTATTCCAGCTCGCTCTCCAGTCGGTTGCATATTATTCTTTCGAATATCTTGCCAGTAGTATCAAGCATGCACAAGGGTCTGTACGATGAGGGGTTTTCAAGCTCTTTCGAAGGTTTGGGGATGAGGACTAGGCGCTGACGCTTCCATATCCGTGGGACAGTCCGCTCTGTGATGCATTTGTTGTAGAGCTCTACAAACGCATTGGGGTGAGCAGTAATGACGGCTCTTAGGGCGTTATTAGGCACACCATCTGGACCTGGCGCCTTGTCCTGCTTAATTCCTCTCAATATTTGCAGGACTTCAGTAGAGTTGGTAAGAACAGCGTCTTCATCTTCGCCACTTGCCTCAGGAACTGTTACAGGTGGCTGCTGCGGGAAGAGGGTGTGTACAATGCTTTCCAGTTGTCTGGGGCATGTAGGCATTGGCTGCCTGTGCAGTTTCCCCATTACTAACTTATACGCCGCTCCAAAGGGTTGTGCGTCTGCAGCATCGCAGAGCTCTTGGAAACATCTAAGATCTTCCTTTTATCCTTAAATATTTCGCTGAGGTGATGGTAGGTCGGGTCCTGTCTCGACCTCTGGCATTTTTGTCTGGCAGCGTTACAGTCAGTTCGGGCTTTAGCGATATCTTCGTTCCACCACGGGACTGATTTGTGTCTATTTGTTCCCCTGCGTGTCTTAGACATTGATGCATCACAAGCCATCTTTACCGCCACGGACAGTTTATTAGCTCTGTGGTTTGCATTACCCGAAAAGTTCAGCTCCGTTACATGTGCGAGCAGTGTGCTTATGTTAAGCGTGTTTGCTTTGTACCCGACCAGAGGTACTTGCTGCACATGTCCTGAGCTACCAGAGGAAGCAAACTGCGTTATGACTGCTAGATGGTCACTGTGGGTGTATAGCTGCGATACTTCCCATACGGAGTTATGAGATAGCTCTGGGCTTGCAAAGGTCAGGTCAATAATGGATTCCCTGCCTGCTTTGCTATATGTGCTCGAGTTCCCACTGTTCAGTAGGCAGACGTCCAGAGAAGCGAACGCGGCCAGTAGAGCTGTTCCACGTGGGTTTGTTCTGCTGCTTCCCCATTCGGTAGCCCATGCGTTAAAGTCCCCTGCAATTATAACCGGGGATCTTTCGCGTGCATCGTCCGCTATCTCTTCGAGGATCAACTGTGTGTGTGTGTTTGTATGTGTGTCTTAATTGTACAGGGTAATTCGCAGTCGGACCACTTGACTGCAACGCTCTTACTTGTTACTTTTGTTATTGAACCTATTTGGTTGCTCTACCTGTTCTAGTCCCTAAAATCTGAGTGTTCATACAGAAAGACAGAAGGACTGACAATATGACGCGCCAATGTCGTCTCGACCTTATGGGGTCGGTAATTATTTTTGATATGCGTTGCAAACTTTTAGTAAAGCCTTAAAATTTCACAGAATGCAGCTTACCTGTATAGCAATTTTAAATCCTCGCTGGCGTGGGCCTCGTGGGGCGTACATCCTCAGAAAGTAGACAACTTCATTCAGTAATAAGTTACATTTATTTTGCGGCTAACTAAAGTTAAATTTTACCTAATTCTAGAAAATAACTTAATTTTTAACAAAAGGAAAAAAAAAAAAAAAAAAAAATGTAATACTTTTTCGATCTTTTTGGGTATGTCTAGTGAGCCTTTGCCTTGTAGGTAATCTTCCATACCTCGAAAAGGCAAATTGTGGAATGAAAACGATAGAAAATTGCCAACGGCATTGAAATGTGTGTGATGATCGTCCAGCCCCAGACACCAAAAAATTCCAGATGCGATTCTCGAAACACAGCTCGTCCCTTGATCAAGGTATTGACAAACCAAATGGCTATATTGGCCACGAGCAGGAATGTGATGATCTCTCTGCCTGGCTTACGGCGCACCTGCTTGGCCCCCTTGCAGCGTCGATGACTGGCATGTAGAATGAACATGGTTTGAAGTGAGGTCTGTGAGACACCGAATACCTCGGCGATAATGCCCTCCACACGATCAGGTACGGTGTCCCATTTGGCAAAGTAACTGCCCAAAATACTGAACATGCCATACAAATAGACACCCGTCTGGGCCACCACCAAAAGTAGATTGTCCAAGTCCATGGAGTGATGTTCGTCACTGGTGTCCTTGACATAGCGTAGATCACGCATCAGGATCATGCCTATTTGGAGTGTAATTATCATTTACATCGCATAGAGTTGGGAGCGGGACAATCGATATACTCACCCGTTATAATGGCCGATCCGCACATAAAGTACATGACAGTCTCCCACAGCGTTACCTCTTGGGTGGCTATCAGCTCGTAGCCAGGTTGGGTATACAGCACAAAGTACATGATCATGGATATGATGGTCATCACTATGATCAGTATGCCGAAGAACAGACCCTTGTGGGATTGCGAGCAGTCCACCGAGAAATGGTGGGCTGGTTTCTGAGCCACCGGCTTCACGGAGTTCTTGCGGGTCTTGTCAATATCCGGTATGGACTTCACAGTCTTCCACATTTCGAACAAAATCACAGCACAGATCAGTGAGTATTCAATGGTGCAGGGGAAGAGGAAGGGTGACAGCTGCTGCACCAAAGCACCCATTATGGTGGTACGCGAGCAACCACTAAACGTGGCCGCTGTTGGTATAATGGTAATATTGCCCGCTACTGTGGTCGAATGATTACCACCATGCAAGTGCAGCGACTGATTGACCGCTGCCCAGTCGGTGGAGCCATGTGATGAGCTGTGCACTACCAAATCATGAGCGGGATCTATGTCATGCTGGCTGATGTGGAAGATCTCGTGTTTGGTCTCCTCAACCAAAACATACAGCCATTCGCATAAATTGGTGGCCACCATATGCATCAGTCCAAAACGTGAGGTCACCTTATGACGTGCCATATCCATGTAGGTGGTGTTGAGAAAGATGAACTGCACTTGGGCTATGCACAGGACCATGCGGCAGATGGGTGTTATGGCCACGAATATGTCATGACAGCCGGGATGGCCATTAAGTTCGAAGAACTGGCCAAACTCCAGGCCCGAGTACACCATGGTACCAATGGCGAATGCAATGGCTCCCACGCGGAGATAAAAGCTACCGAAATGTGTGACCTTGTGCTTGAGGTGAACATTGCTGTTCTTTTCATCTGCAAACAGAAGTGGATAGTGGAAGGATATCCAAATTAATGTCAAAATCAAATAAAATTTGAAAAATGTTTGATTCGACCGATTGTTATAAGGACTTGGCCACAGAGTTCTGGTTTCTACTTTATTATTCGTCCAGTTTTTAGGTCACATCTCTGAAATGGGCTCTATGAACTCTTCATCTCTGCAACCCGATGTTTCCTAGATCTAGGTCACTTCTCCATTTTTTAAAGATTGTTTCTCATTTCTTACCTATTTGGAAAGCTAAAGGAAAGCTTAAGGAGTTAAGTATATGTTCTAGATCGTTAGGAAAATGTAAACTTGGCTATACAGCCCCAAAGGGCCAAGCCAAGCTTCTCTCAAGAGAAAGAGACATACAGTTAAACGTTGAATCCGCCAATAGCTGGTGAAGGTGACCGTATGTCGAAAAGCTATTTTTTTAAGAAAGAAAAAACTTTTTATTAGATGTTCCGAGGCGGGATTGAACCCACGACTTCCCGCACAGCAGGCCAGTACACTAACCGCTGGGCTACACTCGTCCACAGGTCGCTAGGTAGGCTAAGAGGATCTACCATCGTCCGTCCATTGCTGAATACTTTCTGTTCATTCTTGTTCTTAACTTGGTCTTCTTTCATTCCCTTCTTACTCGTCCATTTATTCTATCTTCCTTAATCCTCCCTTCTTTCTTCCTCCTTCCTTCCTTTCATCCTTTCTTTTTCCAACTTAGTTAAGTTTAGTTCATTTGCTCTTCCTAATGCTTCTAGAATTTCTTATAATTCTGCCATCATTTTTTCTTTCTTATTCCTTCCTTTCTTCCTCCTTCCTTTCCATCTATCTTTCATCTTCCTCCTTCTTCCTCCTTCCTCACTCCTTTCTCCTCCTTCCTTCCTTCTTCCTTCTTCTTCTTTCCTTCTTCCTTCTTTCTTACTTCCTTCCTTTTTCTATTCTTCTGCCTTTTCTTCTTCCTTTCTTCTTCCTTCCTTTCTTCCTTTTTCCTTCCTTCCTTCCTTCCTTCTTCCTTCCTTCCTTCCCTTCTTCCTTCCTTTTCTTCCTTCCTTCCTTCCTTCCTTCCTTCTTCCTTCCTTCTTCCTTCCTTCTTCCTTCCTTCTTTTCTTCTTCCTTCCTTCTTCCTTCCTTCCTTCCTTCCTTCTTCCTTCCTTCCTTCCTTCCTTCCTTCCTTCTTCCTTCCTTCTTCCTTCCTTCTTCCTTCCTTCTTCCTTCTCCTTCTTCTTTCCTTCCTTCCTTCCTTCCTTCTTCCTTCCTTCTTCCTTCTTCTTCCTTCTTCCTTCCTTCCTTCCTTCCTTCCTTCTTCCTTCCTTCTTCCTTCCTTCCTTCCTTCTTTCCTTCTTCCTTCCTTCCTTCTTCCTTCTTCCTTCCTTCTTCCTTCCTTCTTCCTTCCTTCTTCCTTCCTTCCTTCCTTCTTCCTTCCTTCCTTCCTTCTTCCTTCCTTCTTCCTTCCTTCTTCCTTCCTTCTTCCTTCCTTCCTTCTTCCTTCCTTCTTCCTTCCTTCCTTCTTTCTTTCTTCTTCCTTCCTTCCTTCTTCCTTCCTTCCTTCTTCCTTCCTTCTTCCTTTCTTCCTTCTTCCTTCCTTCTTCCTTCCTTCCTTCTTCCTTCCATTTTTCGTCCTTCTTTTCTACCTTCTTTCCTTCTTCCTCTTCCTTTTTCCTTTTAATGTTTAACAGCGTTCCTGAGGGTGAACATCCGTAAAGTACGCAACCTTTTTTACTCCGCTATTTATTATCCGATATTGATGATGGTATTGCTAATATAAATTTAAGTTTTAAATTTGAACGCGATATCTTAAAAAATGTGGAAGTTATTCAACATTTTTTATTGTGGGGGCCGATGGTGGGAGTGGAAAATTTGAAACAAACCTGATCTGCGTGCAGACAATAGGAGTCTACATGTCAAGTTTGGTGGCTCTAGCTCTTATAGTCTACGAGATCTAGGTGTTCATACAGACAGACGGACGGACGGACAGACGGACAAGGCTAAATCGACTCGGCTGTTGATGCTGAACAAGAATATATATACTTTATATGGTCGGAAATGATTCCTTCAGCCTGTTACATACATTTGCACGACTTAGGTATACCCTTTTTACTCTACGAGTAACGGGTATAAAAAACGTTTAGGAAAAATACTCGTCGTGTTCGGGGCGAATGGAGACATATTTTTAGATTGTAGAAATTTGAGAGGGAAGAGGTATATCGGATTCCTTGTCAAAAATATGTACATTTGGCCGAATATTTGTGTCAATGGAATCACACAATAAAAAGTGTTTAGCTTCTATTTCCGCTTCGAAGATCATCTGCCACGGTTGTTTGATAAGAAAAAAAAAAACACTCATTTCATTGAAAAGTAAATTGAAATTGAAATCTTATCGCAAAATAAATGAATGTTTCTAATGCTAATGAAAATGTTCAACTCAAAGCTTCGTTCGCAATTTCTTTTGCATAACAAATAAATGAGATGGCCCATTTTTAAAAAAAAAAACGTATTCTTAGCGACCTGGGAATTTTTATCTTGGGGAACCCTGCTTTAACCCATAGCTACTCTCATTATCTAACTTCTTTTTTATACCCTTGCAAAGGGTATTATAATTTTGCACAGAAGTTCGCAGCGCATAGAAATATTCAGTTCCGACCCTATAAACTATATATATTCTTGATCAGGGCGACGAGCTGAGTCTGTCTGTCCGTATGTCTGTCCGACTCTCACAGTGGGCGAAACGGCCATTCTAGCGCGTCGAAATTCAATTTTTCAAGTTTGAAAAAGCGTTAATTTTATATTATATATTGATTACAGATACTTTGACTAGCTTATAAAAGTTTATCGCAAAGCATTCCGATATATAGCTGAACAGCTGTGAGCTATCAAACACAACATATGTTTTGGCAAGTGCTTTTTAATTAATTCCCGCATTTTTTGAGTTTTTTTAATTTAGCTGTGAAATACAAAGTTCTCGTTGTTTTACATAAAAGCTTGGTTATATATTCATATAAAGGTATGTATTAAGCAAAAAGTCAATGCAGGTGACCCGTCCATATATGTATTATTTGAAAGACATAGTGAAAGTAACTTGTATTAACAGCCTGCCCTTAGATGTTCACAATTGTTCAAGTCGCCGTTAACATGTTTTGTCAGTGTGAGTCCTTGTTGTTTAAAATTTTCAAAGATCACCTGCTAATATGTGCTACCCTTGCATTTGTTGGACTTTTTAAGAAGCAATGTCTATATCAAAACGGAAGCTGTTTTCAGTATGGCACAACGAGGACATATCCACAAAGAAGTTTTTGGCTTTAGAGAACTATGTTTTCGATACAGTATTGGAGAAAGAAACCTGTAGTGAGGAAGAACGTATCGAAATTGGCAGAAAATTGCGAAGTTTTACTAATAGGCTTGTAATAAATTTTGATTCATGGTGCAGATATCATTAACCATTCCAATTGGAATGATGTCGGAGAAAGCACTTGAAGCCAGAATAAAGGATTATCGAAATATCCGTGAGCACCACACAAGAAAGTCCACTAGAAAAAATACAATGGAAGGAGTTTTTAACGCACTAGTTTCTAGTTTCTAGTTTCTTCCGATCCTTTTATAACATCACTTTCTCAGAGTGCTTTAATGTTCTCTGCAAATAATATTTGGCTTGATCTGGATGTTGTAAGCTTACTTGTCAATAAACGGCTGGAAACTAATTTGTGGAACAACGATTTGGAGAATTCTGACAGTTCGGATTTCGAATAGTTTCTGTTATATGAAAGCTATATTATATAAAACTTAGGTAATCTTTTTTGCAGTTTTGTAAAAAAAATTTTTTTTAATTTTAAAAATAAAAAAATTGTTAAAAACTTTTTATTATTTTTTTTATTTCTTTTATTCCACCCTTAAAAAGTTGTGAAATCTTTTTTGAATAAAAAAAAATTTTTTGTTTTTTAGTTTTAAAAATAAAAAAATAATTATTTAAAACTTTTTTTTAAATTATTTTTTTTATTCCTTATATTCCTACCTTTAAGGGGAAAAAACAGATTGCGATTATCTCATTTACTTTGGAAGATATTAATTTCGACGCGCTAGAATGGCCGTTTCGCCCACTGTGTGTCTGTCCGTCTGTCTGTTTCTACGCAAACTAGTCTCTCAGTTTTAAGGCTATTGATATTATATGCTTTCACACAGGTTTGCAAGTTTTGGTCAAAATCGGATGACTATATCTTAAAGCTGCCATAGGAACTATCGGTCGGAAAATGGGTTCTTAAACTCTGATATATTAAAACATTTGCAAGGGTATAAAAACTTCGGCATAGACGAAGTTAGCTTGGCTTTCTCGTTTCTAAATATATCTGCATTCCCTTTGGCTATCTTTTGCCATTAGTTAATTGAAGACAGAAGAGAAGTAACTAAGATATTCCATATTTTTCGGTCGAAACCAACAAATATTAATCTTTCTAGCATGAAACTTACGAAAATCCTTCAGTGCATTGAATAACGATCGATTGCGAAATGCACTGATGTACAGAAAGATGACGAAAAGTATGCTGCCCGCATACAGGTACACATAGAAGCCCTGATACACATAGGTGGGTATTTGATCGGAAATGACTTCGGTTATGGGCAGGCAAACGCCCAGCAGCACCAGCAGCTTACAGTAGGTGGCCGACAATGCCGAGCTGATGGCATCACTATAAACCAGGGAAAAGAGAAATGGTTTGTACTTCCCCAGAATTCTCCTTCATCCGTATGGATCTAGCTGCTTGCTTACTTGCCCGTCCGTCGATTCTTCTCCTTTTGCTGTTTGGCCTGAAAACTTTTGGCCCCACTCTCGTATGCCGCTGAGCCATTCCGTGCGCTGGCGGTGCCGCTTTGGAAATTAATGGTTGTGGTACTGCCGCTGGCCGTTCCCTGCAGGTTTCTGCAAACAGAAATTAAATTTCAAACGCTGTGTAAGTGGAAAGTCGAGGCATTTTTCTAAAAGAGAGAGACAGAGTGACCCAAAGCAATTTGTACCCTGCGTTTTTGATGCTGCGCGGCGATAGAAAATTGCTGTGTGGATCCTTACGCCCGTATATGGGCGGTCGGTTTGTCAGTATCTCCTGCAGCAGAATGGAAGGTCGTCGCGACACTTGTAGGGTGCAGGCTGAGTCATTGCGATGCATACCCACGCTGGGTATCGGCAGCAGAGCCTGTCGTTGGCTGGCATTTTCGACCAGCTCCAAATTGGTCTGTGACTTGGCCAGCGGTGAGATCGGATGCGACATAATGGGTATATTATGATGTCCACAATGATCGCAGGAAGTGCGTGCAAAACGTATGACCGCGTTGGACTGTGGTGTAGAGGAGAAGGAATCCGATTTCTTGGGCTGCTTAATGCTGATATATTCACAGCTACCGTTGGATTGGATCTGATTGCTGGGCAAGAGGAAGGTTAAAAACGGTTAAAACAGGCGCGCGCGCTTTGCCAAAGCTACACACACACACACACACTCGCGAAGTCCTGGGCAAGGACCTCCAGGGGGAATGACTAGCTGCCACCAGCTTTAGGTTTCCCAGAGAACTGATTTTACCCTGACTTTTACGTCATGTCTGGTCAACTCTGGCGACCTGAACGAAATTGATGTGGTTGATGGCTTTTTGATTGATTTTTTTTCTTTCGCACTGGCCAAAGTGAATTACGCTCGATAATATCGCTTCGAAAGATAACAAGAAGTCGAACGGCGTGAGTGCAGCAGCGCGTGTTTCTGGTTTCGGGCCTTCATTTGCCTGATCATCAATCAACAGGTGGGCAGAGATAAGTGCAATGCGTTTTGTTATTGTTGTTGTTCCGCTAAATGAACATTAAGTGATCACATTTTCTATTCATTTTACAATTAACGACTTCACAATTTACCGAAAGTTTGTTTGTTTATTGGTTTTTTGTTTTTTTTTATCATCCCACACTAATTTCCTGTGATATTTGTACGCTTTTGTATTGGTAGGGCTTTCAAGTACTGAGCTGCGGATAACATTATGTATTACGCTATTTAAGTACCATTATTTTATCAGTAATTTCAATGAGATAGCGATTTTCAATAGTCTTGAAGCTGGTGTGTCATTGCGTTTGGTCTATAGACCATAGAAACACTCTTAAACCGGTTTGAAACTGGTTCATAACATTTTGTTGTCAATCTGTTAATTTTCTGTTTGGTTAGAAAGAGCGAACAAGTGTTAAGTTGGCGGTTTTGTTTGCAAGTTCTTTGTTGTTTCAGCGCTAGAAGGGGATGTTGAAGACTTCAAAATACTCGATTCAAAGCTACAAAGTGACACAGTTAATAGACTGAAAATTTTCACTTAGAAAATTGTCAGCCAATTGGTGTCATTTATGCTCTCTGAGTAAAATTGTGAAACCAACATGGTAACCGCTACAAACATTTTATAATTTTAAACCGAAACCGTTAACGTAACCGAAAAAAAAATTTGGAATTGGCTCTTTTTGCTAAAATTTGGCTTAAGCGAAAAAAGTTGAAACATCATTCAGTATCTAATTTAGATCTGGACATTTTTCGCTCTCAACAACACTGTAAATAACACAAGCTTACAAAAAAAGGTCAACTTTTGCAACAGAGAAGATAGAAAGCATTTCATATGTATTTTTGCCCGCTGAATTCAAATAAATTGTCCGTTTTCTCCCAGCACGTCACGCTTACGAGAACGCAAAACGTGTGTTTAGCGAGGCTTTTTTTTTACATTTGTTGGTCCTGTGGCCCTATTGTGTCCTATTCCAACCAAATAACGTTACAGATAAATTAAGCACGAAGTTTTGATTTTGCTGATAAGGTACAAATTTTTGGATTTTAATATTGAAAATGTGGTTATTATACCCTTGCAAAGGGTATTATAATTTTGCCCAGAAGTTTGCAACGCATAGAAATATTCATTTCCGACCCTATAAACTATATATTGGGTTGCCCAAAAAGTAATTGCGGATTTTTCATATAGTCGGCGTTTATAATTTTTTAACTGCTTGTGACTCTGTAATTGCATTCTTTCTTTTGTCAGTTATTAGCTGTCACTATTAGCTTGCTTTAGAAAAAAAAGTGCGCGTAATTTTGTTTACATTTGTTTGATTGGCGCCCTTTTTAATATGGAGTCCACAAAAGAGCATTTTCGTCATATTTTACTTTATTATTTCCGTAAAGGAAAAAGCGCAGAGAGAGTTGCTAAAAAGTTACGTGATGTGTATGGTGATAAAGCCTTAAAAGAAAGACAGTGTCAAAATTGGTTTCGCAAATTCCGTTCTGGAGATTTTTCACTTAAAGATGAGCCACGTTCAGGTCGGCCAAATGAAGTTGATGATGACCAAATCAAAGCATTAATCGAATTGGATCGTCATGTAACTGAGCGTGAGATAGGAGAGAAGTTAAATATACCAAAATCAACCGTTCATTATCACATACAAAGTCTTGGACTGGTGAAAAAGCTTGATATTTGGGTACCACATGAATTGAAAGAAATTCATTTAACAAACCGAATCAACGTTTGTGATATGCATCTTAAACGCAATGAATTCGATCCATTTTTAAAGCGAATCATAACTGGAGATGAAAAATGGATTGTTTACAATAACGTTAATCGAAAACGATCATGGTCCAAGCATGGTGAACCAGCTCAAACCACTTCAAAGGCTGATATCCACCAAAAGAAGGTTATGCTGTCTGTTTGGTGGGATTGGAAGGGTGTGGTATATTTTGAGCTGCTTCCAAGGAACCAAACGATTAATTCGGATGTTTACTGTCAACAACTGGACAAATTGAATGCAGCCATCAACGAGAAACGGCCAGAATTGATCAATCGTAAAGGTGTCATTTTCCATCATGACAACGCCAGACCACACACATCTTTGATGACCCGGCAAAAACTGGGACAGCTTGGCTGGGAAGTTTTGATGCATCCACCATATAGCCCTGACCTTGCACCATCAGACTACCATTTATTTCGATCTTTGCAGAACTCCTTAAATGGTAAAACTTTCGGCAATGATGAGGCTATAAAATCGCACTTGGTTCAGTTTTTTGCAGATAAAGGCCAGAAGTTCTATGAGCGTGGAATACAAAATTTGCCGGGAAGATGGCAAAAGGTTATCGAACAAAATGGAAATTATATATTTGATTAAAGTTCATTCTAAGTTTGATTAAAAATGCATTTACTTTCTTTTGAAAAATCCGCAATTACTTTTTGGGCAACCCAATATATTCTTGATCAGGGTGACGAGCTGAGTCGATTGAGCTTTGTCCGTCCGTCTGTTCGTCTGTCTGTCCGTCTGTCTGTTTCTACGCAAACTAGTCTCTCAGTTTTAAAGCTATCGAGCTGAAACTTTGCACAGAGTCTTCTTTTTACTGCACACTGCTAATATGTCGGAACCGACCGGATCGGATGACTATATCTTATAGCTGCCATAGGAACTATCGGTTAAAAAGTGGGTCTTTGTGAGAAAAACTTTTTTGTTTTTAATGTTCACAATTAACGATTAAAAACAAAAAAAAAATTTTTTTCGACCGATCGTTCCTATGGCAGCTATATGCTATAGTCATCCGATCCGGCCGGTTCCGACAAATGTGCGGCGTATTTGTACCAAAAGACTTCGTGCAAAGTTTGGTTACGATAGCTTTAAAACTGACGGAGGAGATAGCATAGAAACAGACGGACGGTCAGACGGACAAACCATTTGCTTCATCGTATAATATAATATTTAAACTGGAACTAATAAATAAATACTTTAAAAATACTTTATTACCCCCTTAGACTGTTGTCTCCGAAATTGTCGTAGAGATTAGTGCTTCCAACTAAGTTCTGTACCAATAAGAAAAAATATCACATAAATAAATAAATAAATAAGGGCGAAATCGACTTCTGCCAATTTTGCGTTGTCTGTTGTTGTCCGTTTTTGCACTTGTGCTGCCTTTGGAATTTCTGAACAGTCATACCAATGGCCTCTGCCAACTTGCAGAAGATATGCAAAGTCTGCTTATGATAGAACCTGGAGGTTCTTCAAACAGCTGTACAGGCGACCATCCTCCTTTGTGTCGTGTGTGTGTCTTGTTTAAAAAGTCTAAATAAATATACTAAATGGCTGCGCAGTCGAAACCGCTTCTGTCAGAAATTAGTCAGCTGTTCGCTGTCACTTACGCTCTCTAAGTGCACTTGGGAATACGCCCGTCTCGCTCTAACTGTGATTTCCTTTACGGACAATAAGAATCGCAATGCGGACTATCGTTTATCACCACTCAAGATTGAGAGGCAGTGTTATCTCTAATACTCATTGGTCCATGATTTATTGACCTGGAGCCTGCTAAAAAGTCCGATTATCTAAGCTCGAATATGATATTATCAAGCTTCCGAACTTCTATATATGAATAAAATGTTTAGGGGTCCGATTTCTCATCTTTATACATAAACAAAATACATTGGCCTCCAAAAACATATATTTATTTCGCTTATATAAAAATCGAGTCGAAAGGTTTGTGTCCATGCTAATTGGACATGATTTGAAAATCGCGCACTTTTGAGTCGGCGATTTGTTAAATAAGCTCTTAAAATGGATTAAATGAAAATAAGGCAATTGGTTCTTGAAAATTTAACATTTAACGTGTTAACTTTATTATACAAGCATTTTACTAAATCGCTAGTGAAATTGCTCATTCACTGCAACTCACCAAATCGCTAATATTTCAGTGGTGCCACCTTTTACCATTTAAATTTCGAAATATCGACTTAGATTTAAAGTCATCAATAGAAATTTTTGTGTTAAAACAAAGATAAAAAAATTAGATTAACTAGCAATAATTTTCCGTTGATCTTTTGCTTAATTATTGTGCAATTTGTAAATAGATTGCTGCCAATCTGAGTTGAATGAAGTTGCAATGCTGACGCCAAAGTAATGACGAGAAGCCGCTCAGAGTTGCAAGGCATCATTGTTTTTTTGGCGGGCGGAAAATTTGAATATTTTGAGTGCAAAATAAAAAAAAATTGATCTCAGTTGAAGAAAATTAAGTTTGTTTTGTTTAAAAAAGAACTAACCAAATAGCTTACATTCAAAATATTAATATAAAACGCATAGAAAGGCTTTATATAGTCAAGTTCGAAAGGTTTTGTGAACTAGCTTAAAAAATAAAATCGCTCGAAGTTCTGTGTCATGGCGAAAATATTCGAGCGATTTGGCAATCGCTAGAAGCCAAATCGCTAGTGAATTCTGTGGCACCCCTGAATAAGTGAATGATCTGTACCAGGGTTCGAAATGACCTAAATATTGACCAAGATAAAATAATTTTTTGACTACGACTACGGAAACAATTCATTTCAACTAAAAATGATATAGTTGTCATAAGATATGATTTTATCAAGTATGCTTTGAGATATGAACAAAAACTAAATAAAATGATTGTTAATAGTCGCTTTGTAACATTTGACTATTGAATATTTGGTTGTTTCATTTGACTTGACTATCGACTGAATAGTCGTTTTGAAACGTTTGACAACCGGCAACGGAAGTCTGTGAATTAAGTTGACATTCAAAGATAAGACTATTAGAAACTATAAAACCAAAATAGAACCTACCACAACCATTGAATATTTCAATTTTTGTTAGAGTACAAAGTAAGAGTTGTTTATTGTGTGTGTTAGTGTGTAATCTGCTGCAGACAGTATATGAACTGCCTGACTTGACTGTTTTGTATAGTGTAGGAAGCTGGGATGCATACAGTACATAAACTGCTTTCAATGGGTGGAATTGAAAATTGGAAAGTCTTTAACTGCCCGATTTATAAGGGAAGGATTGAGTTTGACCAATAAAATGTTTTCAAAAGTATTTTGATTTAGGCGTTTGGGGTTTCCGAGAGAACTAATTTCAGGTGGGGAAATGCCCGTACTTTTTATACTCTTTACCAATGGTACACAGGGTATATTAAGTTTATGCAAAAGTATGTAACAGGAAGAAGGAATCATTTCCGACACTATAAAGAATATATTTTTGATCAACATCAACAGCCGAGTCGATATTGCCATGTCCGTGCGTCCGTATTCTGAGTATTACTTTTAAATTTGGTTGAGAATACTGTGATTTCAGAAAGTTTATTAATTATAGTAAGTCCTGAAAGTGATGGGTGCTTCCTGAGGCTGCCAACCAACCAACCAACCAAATTTCCAGCGTCTCACAGTGGGAGAAACGGCTGATTTAGCGGCGATTTATTAAAAACTTTTGCAAAAATGATGATATTTCTGAACGGATAGTTTTGTTTGATAGATAAATATGTCACAAATCTAACTTAATATAGAAATAATTTTTTGATTTGGTGCAAATTTTTTATAAATTTTTTTAAATTTGTATTAATTTTTTTTTAATGGTCTGCCCGATATCTGACCGGTTTTGCCCGAATCCAAGGCATTTATTTACCAATTTCTTATAACCTTTTTTTAATGTTTTTTACAAGATTTGGTATGAATCGGACCATTATATCATTTAAAAAAGAAAGGACAAGAGAAGAAATTCATTATGCCCACGCAAAACTTTTTATGTTTAAGATATGGTGAATAAAGCAGAAAAATAAATATTTTTTATAGATTAATATAAAAAAAAAGCTAACTCGGCTTAAGTATATATACCCTGGAGCATGATATATGCTGCCAGTTTTTATGGCAATACGATATATTCATCAAAAAGTTTTTCCACTAGAACTACATTTGGACCGATCGTTCTATGGCAGCTATATGCTATAGTCATCCGATTTAAATCAACTTGACAAAATGTGTGGTAGTATATAATATGATCTGTACAACGTGGGAGCGATAGCATTGAAAACAAAAAAGTTTTTCTTATGAGACTTTTTTCAGACCTATCTTTGTATGGCAGCTATACTATATAGTTGCCCGATTTGCATAAAACTTGCTGAAATTATGTGAAAGCATAGAAAACTTATAAATACGGGGGTTGGGAGCGATAGCATTGAAAACAAAAAAGTTTTTCTCACTAAGACTTTTTTTCAGACCTATCTTTTGTATGGCAGCTATACTATATAGTTGCCCGATTTGCATAAATCTTGCTGAAATTATGTGAAAGCAAAGAAAACTTATAAATACGGGGGTTGGGAGCGATAGCATTGAAAACAAAAAAGTTTTTCTCACTAAAACTACTTTTTCAACCGATCGTTCCTATGGCAGCTATATGCTATAGTCATCCGATCCGGCCGGTTCCGACAAATGTCGGCGTATTTATACCAAAAGACTTCGTGCAAAGTTTGGTTGAGATAGCTTTAAAACTGGCGGAGGAGATAGCATAGAAACAGACGGACAGACGGACATGGCTATATCAACTCAGCTCGTCATGCTGATCAAGAATATATATACTTTATGTGGTCGGAGATGTTTCCTTCTGTGCGTTACAAACATCCGGACAATTTTAATATACCCTCTCCAAGGGAATAAACAAATAAAAACCATACAATAATAATTTCTTTTGGTTAAACATTTTGTTTATTTATGTTTTTAATTTCCGCAATTTTAGCTCTAATCGGTATCTGATAAGGTGTAATCTGAATAATGTTCGTAACTTTTTGTTTTTTTCTTTACAATCCGTATAATCAACTTCAAGTCGTCCAGCATTTGAGCTTTGGTCCACCAATATAAGCTCACTATATTACCAGTTCTTGCTTTTGGCTTCAAAATCCTTTCGCATTCAACTGTTCTCTCTCCATTTCAATGCCACTTTTTGGTGAAATATTTAATGCGCTTAGCTATTTTGACGCACTCGCAGATTTCAAATTTATTTTGATTGACAACATTATCATAAACATATGTCTGCACCGCAGAAAGTTTTTTGGCAGCGTCGTTTTCCATCTCCCACACTGCAAAAAGCACCCGCTTGAACACTGACATTGTTGTTAAAAAACTGAATTTAAAAATAAACCTGCGGAAACCTGCAGCTGATTTTGGACATTTTCACATCGTATTACATTCAACTAATGTTTAAAAACACATTTATACCGAACCCGGTCGAACCTCAAAAGTTCAGATCTATGAAAGATTAATTTATTAGTATACATTATATCTCTTAGAAGCACTACAATCAATACCGAATTTTTTGGCAAAGCACAATCACAGGTCACAAACACTTATTTTGTTACTTAATAGATACCTATGTTACTTTTACTTGTTATAGAAGCAAACAAACTAATAGAAATAATTAATATGCTAAATCTATCAAAAATTGCAGCACATGCTCAAAATTGTCGGGAAAGCGGTTGGCAGCGTCTGGTAGAACATATGTTTGGAAGCGAATATTGAGAGAAAGGAAAATCAAAAAGTGTTTTTGGCTTATCGGATAAATTAGTTATCGATTATTAATCGATGATGGTGCCAATAATTATTTTAAATTTTTAATTAATCGCCTCTAAATCAGTCTGCTATGAATACACTGGGCTGAGTCATTAGCGTGTTTCATTATCTGTCGAGATCTAAAAAGAACGCCTTTCCAGAGTGCACGATACATTCTAGTTTACGAACAAGATTTCGAAGGAGTGTCAAAAAACTTTTTATTAAAGAAGTATTATCAATATTTTTTCTGTAAGAATTTTCCGCCCCCACGCTTCGACACTGTCATTTTGATATTAAACAAGAGCATAAGTTATAAACGGCCGTGGCCGACTTCAGTTTACCCCCCGTTATTTAGGCGAAGAAAAGCTGCTTAATAGCCCTTATGTTAACCCTTAACGCCGCGGCGCGCACGGGTGCGAAAACGCACAAAAGAGGTGTTTTTGAAAATTCTTAGAAAATGTTTCGTAATTGATATCGCTTTTCTGTCTTTTGCTATGGATAATAGATAAATGAGCTTACATTTTGACCTGGACTGTTTTTTCTAGGGTTGTCAAAAATATCTATATCGATATTTTTGGCGATATTGAAAAAGTATCATTTCGATATAAATATTTTGGTGTCAAAAACATCGATATTATCGATATTTTCGATATTTTTCAATAAAAGCCCGGATCTTAACAATGAACAGGTCTATTGAGGTAATTGAGGCGTCATTTGACGCGTAATAAGAACTACAATCTGACTGCGCAAAAAAAATATAGATTAAATATATATGTATTAAATTAACAAAAAGATATTTATTTTTTATTTTATATATAACATAAGAAGTTCTGAAAACTTTTTTCATGAATTAAAATTTATGGAACGAAAGCAGTGTTTACTTTTTTAATTCATCATCTTTTAAACTAGAGCATTCGAACTACAAAGCATAAAAAAACTTATTCAGTTAAATCTTCGAAATTTAAAAACTTCTGATTTTACCAATAATCGTTAGACAAAGATTTAAGGGTGACGCGTTGAGTTATGTGCTCATCGGTCATTCGGCTTCTGGTGTCAGAAACCACACTTTTTATAGCCGATGCCAATCATTCCGATGGCACGGAGCTTCCCGGTGTAATAAGATATGACAATGGGCAGTTAGAAAGCACTGGCAATGCGTCTTTCTCTGCAATCCAGAACTTAATAGGGTTCCGTTCCAGGGCAAACAACGGTAAATTCCAATTGTACTCTAATAATTTATTCTCCTGTCCTGGTGGATGTTGAGATATCATGGCAGTATTGTGATCAGCGAAGAGCGATCCTTCAAAAATTACATCTTCAGATGTCGCACACTTGTGTTTAAAGGGAGAACAATATGTGTGCAGCATGACTATAGGCGACTGCCACTGTTTGACGATAGTCGTCATGCTCCGTCCGCCTTTATGTTTGTTGAGTTGCCATGGTCCTTACAACTTTTTGCACAGTTTACAGTTAATAAAACAACTTTTAAACATTGTGCCTTACATATTCAGAGCACAAGAAACGGTTATTCGCAGCATTGTGACTGAAGGCTAAAACAAAAATATCCCCGAAAAATATCACCAAAAAATATTCGATATCCGATATATCGCCTACGAAAAATATTCGATAATGATATTCTTAATTTTGGGCAAAAATATCGATATTTCGATATATCGATAATATTTTCGACAACCCTACTAAATTTTAAGTTATATAAAGAAAGAAACAAAATTAATTTTTTGAAAATAATGTATAAAAAACTTATATAAAATAAAATAATAAAATTATATAAGTGAAAAAAGCCAATTTTTTTTAAACTTATCAGTTCGTGTTGAAACATATAGAAAAAAAATAATTAAAAACGAGAAAGGCAAAGCAAACTTCGTCTGTACCGAAGTTTTGATACATGAAATAGCTTGTCTCAACAGTTAGCGACTTCGACCAAACTCGCAGATCAGCTTAAAAACATTACATATTACCCATGACCGTGTTTGAGAGCGAGAACAAAGCAGTTTTCTCACTAAAACCCATTTTCGAACGAACATTTGTATGGCAGCTACAAGAAGTAGTCATCCGATCCGGTCGGTTCCGACATATTAGCAGCGTGCAGTAAAAAGAAGACTCTGTGCAAAGTTTCAGCTCGATAGCTCCAAAACTGAGGGACTAGTTCGCGTAGAAACAGACAGACGGACAGACGGACGGACGGACAGACGACGACAAAGCTTAATCGACTCAGCTCGTCATGCTGATCAAGAATATATATACTTTATGTGGTCGGAGATGATTCCTTCTATGCGTTGCAAACTTCTGGGCAAAATTCTAATACACTTTTCAAGGGTATAAATATGTAAAAAAATGTAGGGATCGGTAGCCCTCTGCCCTATATTTAACTCATATTAATTTCAAATTTGTGCATATATACGTCTTGGCACAGGTACATGCTGTGCGTTTTCGCACCCGTCGGCGCTAATGAGTACATTTTTACTAAGAGAAACTTTTTTGGTGATCCATATGTGCGAACGATAAAATAGCGCTTCCAGTTGTAATTGGGATTTCGATTGCGCATCAGTCAGTTGTAATTGGGATTTCGATAGTGACCGTGCTTTTTCGTGTATTCAGTTTGAAATTTAGCAGTGTTCAAATTTTACTTCGAGAGGGAAAGGATTATCAGTTCGTGAAGTGGAACTTATAACTGAGAACGAATGGTCTTATGATGGTGAAATCGCGCCTCAAAAACAATTTTCGAACGCATCGGCCCTAGCCGCCGGATAATCTGGACTACATGAAAGAAGATGTCCCGGACGACCACATGTTATATGATAATGCTGGACCTAACAAAACTGAAATTTGTGGTTCCGTCGAAATGCACGTTGATAACCCGGACGCCGACAATGACAACGGCGACAATTTATTTCGATGCTGCAATGATCAATGCTTGGAAGCTCTTTTGCGATAATCGTAGTCACCAGCGCTAAAACTTAACGAAATATAAGAATGGCTCCATATAGCAATTCAAGAAGATGGGACAATTCGAGTTCCGTAACATTGTGACAGATTCGTTGCTGCAAAGTGAGGAAGTGGCATATCACCGTGGTCCCAAATCTCAAGACACACCAGCTCAAAAACGATTGAAACTGGATAATGTTGGGCACAACATTGAGAAGGAGACAAAGCGAATTCGCTGTCGCCACTGTGCCTCGCACACCATCTACTATTGTGCCCAGTGCAAAGTGGCAGTGCACCCTAAATGTTTCTCAGAATACCATAAATAAATTTAACTTAAACTTCAACCTATTCCATGTATTTTCCTTAACAATTCATCTATTTCATAAAAACTTTTTCAGTAATAAAATTGTACTCACTAACGCCGACGGGTGCGAAAACGCACCACCCCTGCACGGACTATGGGTAGAGATAGGGGGCTGAATTTTTGTGAGCGGAATATGAGTGTCATTATGGCATCCTCCAGTAAGTTTCAACCTTTTTCTCCCACTAACAAGGGAGCCTGCGTTAATGGGTTAATTAACATAGCATTAACATTAAAGTTAACATATTATCATTATGTTAGCTGAGAGAGTATGCTGACCACAATTATAAGAAAAAGTTCTTTAAAGAAAGGACTAAAAGTATGCAAAGCTTTTTTTTATTAACGTCTGTCTCCAAATCAGTGTCCGGCACCGTTCAATTTTCTGTGTATACAAGTAGCGACGTCCATCCTATGTAGCAGCGGCGTCGATACACAGACACTATACGAGCGTACACTGCTCTTTTGCAATAACAAACATGTGCTAACTGAGAGCGCTCTCGCGTGTCTGAACGCACACATGCAAAGGCAAAATAAGCATGTGTGTTTTGCCGGACACTGCTCCAAATACATGACATTTATTAACCATTATTTTTTAAAATTTCAGAGATTATTGTTATTGGGTATACCAATGTGGGATCCGCTGTATTTGTAGGAGTTATTCAACATTTTTTAGCATAAATGTTCACCTACTTTGAACAAATAATTTTTGGACAAAATAATTGTGCTAAAAATTATAAGCACGCACGCCAAGAGATTGAGAAAAGCTTGGCACGGCCCTTTGAGGCTCTAAAGCCAATTTTGCATTTGCATATAATCTTAAGATATAACCAAATGGCTAGCAACATTGCGATTCGCGATTGTGAATATCTACGTACATCAAAGTTTAAGCAGTAAAACATCGATGTTTATTTCAAATTTTGAAAGTCTGGTGATATACCTTCCCAATGTATTTTTTCCGCTTGAGATTAAATTGGAAATAAATACAGAATATATATAGGTAATATAAATAAATTTGATAAATTTTGGTTTTATACCAATGTTCCTTCCAGGGCTCTAGATCAAATATTTATTTTCAACATTTAACGCTCCAAATGCTGTGGATGTTGCCGGAAAAGATAAATATTTTTTAGCCACTTCTTTAAGTGGACTCAGACAGTTTGGACAGACTTAAAATCACTTCCCATTTTTTGTGTGTTTTGCTGCATCTCGCATATTAGTGGGATCCCAATAAGTGAAATAGTGACATATTTTCTCCCAGAAATTTGCAAAGTGGCATCTTACAAAAGGGCAAGAATTTCTGAAATTTCTTGTAAGAGTTTCTATTTGGGGGTTTTGGAGAGAAATTGTGGATAAATGGTCAGACAGAAGTAGAATTCGCTTTATCATTAAATATAATTTATTCCACCGAGTGGACTGTTTTAGTTTTTCATTGACCACAATACTTGATTTAAGAACTCGCAATTCGCTTACATTTGGAAATTACGTCGTAAAAGAATTTCTTGAACTAAAAGGGTTTTGTGTGTATTCAAATAGTAGAAAATTTGTGAGTTTTAATAATTCGCACGCTTTTTTGATTGTAGCATTTTTGAACATCAACCACAATCATATACAATAGGGTTTGGTCCAATTTCATATTTTGGATAGTTGAATTGCGGCAATTTTTAGTATGCTCCTGTTCTGCCTGTTTCAAAAATTTGCATGATACCCTGTATACCCTTTTTAATCCACGAGTAACAGGTATGCAAATTACAATGAAATATTTAGTGAGTAATAAGACAACATCTTCCCGCTATTTATCATTGCCTCAACAACGTGTGTGTGTGTGTGTATGCAATCTGATTTGAAATTTGTATCTAAACAACACACTTTTTGCTTGATTCCACCACATCATCCCGGTAGCGGACGCGTTGTTTAGTTTTCCACAAATTAGTCGGCGCATCGTATTGGCCGTTTGAATTTAAGCTGTTTAATGACATAGCGCTAGAACCGGCGTGAAACTTTGGTTAACACACGCGTTACGATTCCCGAGAGAAGGTCATTCGAGACCTAGATAAGGCGGCTAGCACGACGACGAGACGAAGACGTTGAACTGATCAGATCCCATCGACCGATCGACCAACGCCGTTTCAATAGCTTAATAGCACTGAACGCAACGTTAGGTGACAGCCAGTGCAGAGCGTCAGCTTCAGTTATCTGACTGTGAGACGGCATTTGACTAGATGATTAGCGCAGGTGTTGATGTATGTGTGTACTGCCAAGAGTATGACACTATTTCAGCTTTTCGTATTGCTTTAATTTATTAGTTTAATTGCCTAACATCAGCTACAACGATATACTTTTCTGTATGTTTGTTTGCAGCAGTACAAATTTATATGAAGATGCCAATTTTGATATTTTTATTTATAGTTTACTGGGTAAGCGGGGCATATTGTGTTTTATGCATTTGGAATTTTTGGAATTTGAAATTACTAAATCTTCACTAAAATTCCATCATATTGAAGTTATTTTAAGTTATTTAAACTTTTATTATACCCTATTGATTTTAAACAACTTGCCTTTTTGGATACAAGTTTAATGAAACTGATCATTTGTAAACAGGGTTCTCAAAGTACCGTACAAAGTACCGTACTTATGTTTAGTACACAAAAAGTACTGAACAAAACCAAGTACCGTACTCAGAAAAGTACGGTACATTTTTCGTTTCGTACTGTACGAAACCACAAGTACAGTAAATAATTTGTAACGCAACGACCGAAAAAAGCAAGTACGGTACAGCGTCGTAACGTACCGACCGAAAAAAATAAGTACCGAACTTTTTTGTGTTCAGCACTCGTGCGTACTAAACAATTTTAGTTACGTACAATTAAGTACAAAATGGTTTTTAGTTAAGTACACGGAGTGTAAAACGAATTTAGTTACAGACTTTGTGATAGGTGCACTGACTGAAGACTTATTAAATCGCGAAAAAAAATCCAAAGAGGATAAAAATAGTAATTATGAAAAACGTAATTATCAATGCATAGGCGCAATTCGCAGCTAAGGGATCTGCATGGTAACAAAACCGCGAAATGCTTAAGAAATTGATTTTTAAAGCCACAAATGATCACACATAACTACATTGCCCTGCCTGTAACTATACTAAACCGCGATTAATACCAAGGATGACCAAAGGTAAAGAACATAGCTAAGATCTTAAAAACTGTTTCAAACCACTGTCTGTTACTGACAAATCATTAAATCGCGGAAAAATACCAAGAAGGATCAAAAAATGTAATAATGCCAAACAAACTTTACTTTGAAGATATTGAAAAATCATGTCAGGATCAATGCATAGGCGCAATTTGCAGCCAAGGGGTCTCCATGGTAACCGCGAAATGCTTAAGAAATGGCATTTCAAGACCACAAATGATCACACATAACTACATTGCCCTGACTATGACAATACTGAACCCCGAACCATGGATGACCGTTATCCACTATTTTCGCTTGTAAATTTGTATAAAAGACTGTCAGATGTAATGCATAAGCGTAATTAAAAAATAGTTTCTTCATTTTATAAGATATAAGTTCGTTATCGATTTGCGAAGAATGGCCGATTTGCATGAAATTTAAATTTTAGTACTGAGCTACTGATTTACAGGCAAATCGGCCATACTTTGCAGATCGATAAGGAACTTATTATTATTATTATTTGAAAGAATTGGTACACAATTGCAAATTGTGGCCAATTTAAAATGCCATAGCAACTTGGGCCTTAGGCTGGAGGAACTTATATCTTATGAAAATGAAGAAAGTATGAACTACAATTTAAGATAAAACTAAGTACTATAACTTGACAAATCAAATTTTTAAAAGATAGCTCGTTTCTAGGACATAGGGTCCAGGGAAAATGGGCAAAAAGGGTCATTTTTGGCATTTTTATGTCCATTTTTACAGTTAATTTCTAAAGCCAGATTCGGTTTCAGCGTGAAAAAACTTGTCTAGAACCAATCATTGTTTTTCCATTTAAGGTTCTGTGCTGAGAATAAAATAATTTTGAAATCTCCTTTTGCACATTTTGATTTATATTTTCTAACCTAAGCAGCTGATTGTGTACTACTTATGTCTTATTGAAAGCTTACTTTTATACCAGTATTCGATATAAATTTCAAAATTTTAGGATTTTTTGTTTAAAAGATATAATGGTTTATTTAAGGTTTTTTTTTGGTCAAAATACTTATGCCCACTAGTGTATTTCGTTTTTTTTCCTTACAAACCAAGATTCAAGCTAATCTTATAAAACAATAGTTTTTCATGCAGAATTTTCCGGGATTTCAAATTTTCCAACTTCGGAAAATCACATTTCAAACTATTTCGTATTCTATTCTTACAAAACGGAGTTTGAAGCCAATCGGATAAAAAATAATTTTTTGCATGCTGAATTTTCCGGCCATCTTCCACGTGGCCGGATTTTCCAAAATCGGGAAAATACTTGTCAAATTATTTTGCGAACTATGCTTACAAATCAAGTTTCAAGTCAATCGGATGAAAAATCACATTTTTCCCATACAAACTTTTCCGACGCTTTTCTGATTTTTCCGGGTGGAATTTTTCTAAAGCCCCGTCTAAGTGCGCACTTTCACCACTAACAGGAACTCTTGTCCAAATTACAGCCCTCTATCTCTTACCGTTTAGGCTGTGCGATGATTGCCAATCAGTGAATCAGGACACTCTCTATTTTTTTATAGAGATTAGTGGCCGGCAAAACACACATGCTCATTTTGGTAGTGCATGTGTGTGTTTAGTCACGAGAGAGCGCTCTCATTTAACACTTGTTTGTTGTTGCAAAAAAGAGCAGTGTAAGCTCGTATACAATCGGTGTATCGACGTCGCTGCTACAGAGGGCTCTAGAAAATAGAAGCGTGCCGGACTCTGATATATAAAGATAGATTTATTTTGTTAAAAAGAAAGATAAAAAACTATCCGCCTCTCCTGGGGCTCGAAGCACATCCCTTTCGCTGTGTAATGAAGCTTTTGGCATGGCCACTTATCTCCCTCGGGTATAAGCCGTCAATTTTTAGGCGCAACCAGTTGTAGTATAAGAATTCAGGTGGCAGAAATCTCGGCTCAACTGGCAGAAATCCTGCGACTGATGGCTCCTTAAAAGTGACGGCCAATAGCCGAGTGAGCTAAGTGGTTATGCTGTGTGTCCAATCAACCGAGGTACCTCAGTTGAAGTCCCAGTAACTAAACCAAACACAACAACGCACCCCCATGATCATACAAAAATACGACGGCATACTAGGCAATGTATAAGACATTTACCCCTTCTCGCCCCAAAAAAAAAAAAAAACGAGAAAGCAAATAACTTGAATAACTTGAATATTGTTCAACGGTTCGATTCGAAAACTTAAGTTAAACTTTGCATCTACATACCTTTTAGAGCGTATAAAAACCAGTTTTTCTCACAAAAACCATTTTCCAACGAATATTTGTATGGCAGCTATATCCGATGATATTGCTGAAGACTCTGTTAGCCGATATTCAAAACGGGGCTATTCCGAGAAAGAATATGATATTTTTATGGTCGGGATATTCCGATGGCGATAAAGGGGATTATCGATATTTTTTTAAACGATATATCAGAAAAGTTACTATGGTAATAGGTGCAAATTATATGGCTAGCCTGTTAAATCTTCTGGTAATACAACTTACAATCGCATTTAAGAACAAATCATACACGTATGGACGCAGAAATACGCTGCAATATTAGGTATCATTCTATTGAAGATATCGTCATGAACCCAATAGCTTATTGAAGAGCTAGTGGGGATAAATTGTTCGAGCTGTCTAAAAGTCCATTTCGATACTTTACTCTCTTGGCCTCAGCTTCGGCCAGCGTTTAAATTGTTTATATGTAAATAGCGAAATGTCTTCGGCCCCTGGGGGTATCAGGTGACAATCGCTGACTTACAGACACTCGAAGCAGAATGACTGGAGAACACATTAGGCGGGTTCTCTTAAATTCTTCACCTGATATTTTTTTAACCATTATCTTAAGTCTTAAAGCCTACACAGATAAGATACAAATTTAGTTCGTCACAATACTTTACATGAACTGCTTTGAAATCAGAACAATTTTGAACAGAAGCCTTTCTTATACGAAGTAATGTGCCCAACTAAATTTGTATCTCTTTTGAGTACACGCTTTTAAGGTTTAAAGAAAGAGAGACTCTAACTATTAATGTAATTTGAAAAAACCTACAGTGTAGTTTCAGAAAACTATTGGAAAGTGTTATAAAGATTAGATATAACGGTTTCTAAAAATCGTCACTAGCAGTTTTATGGTGAAGACGTTCCTTTAAAGCTTTTCAGTTTTCTTAAGCTTTAGAAAATAACGATAATATTATATAATATACATATATCGATATTTTTTTTTGAAGGCGATATCCAAATATCGATTTTGAAAGTTTGGATTTTTGATATTATCGATATTGATATTTTGAGAAATATCGACAAACCTAATCTCTACCATTCTTTTCACCCGTCTTCACAATAATCAAAATTTGTTTTAACATTTTTAATATTTAAAACCCACTCAGAGAAAAAAAGATCAAATTCATGCTGATATTCACCTGATTAAAATGAACTTTAGAAAATAATATCATTTTGATCCAAAATAATATCATTCACGTCCATTAATATTAAATAGTTTCAGCATGATACTGAAAATGTTATTATGATATGTTAAAAAATATTGATTTGAAGCTTTTAACATATATTTTTCATATAGGCCTAAAATTGATATGAGAAAATATCATTTTTTCTCGGTGCACTCCTATCTATTTACCCGTCTATTTATCCATCTGTTTACCAGTCGATTAAAGCGTCTTTGTGAGAATCTAAACTCATATATGAATTTCACCGTTCGATGTACACTTTTCATTTACCGTCTTTATGACAATCCAACCTCATACAATGCTTAAACTCATTGAAATTTGGTTAGAGTTAGACTAAGTACTTGCTTATAACGAGTTTGAACTTAATAGCGCAAGAAGCTCGAGATCCGAAACATTTGAGTCACTTAATACGCTGATCCTGAAGTAGAAGCTTGTAATTGAAGCTCTTCGTTTCACAAGATTAGCGAGTATTTATTATCCGACCTGTTCTTGTTTGCACTTTTGATACGATGTGATAAATGATGTTTTTGAGTTAAATTTATGGAGTAAATCTATTTAGAATGTTTGATGCTGAATTGATTGATTTTAGCGCAACCAGAAATTGAAGATTTTATACCGATTACCTTAATGTTTTATTAGAAAAGCCATTACACTTAATGTTAAAATTGGAACAGGCCTGGATATGATTTTGGAGCATATTGTTATGTAATCACTTTTGCAATTTCACTATTAAAATTGTAATTATTAAGGCACTTTTAATACATATTACTATAAGGGTTCAGTGTATAAATGTTTTCAAATAATCATTATTGTCGGTTAAGTTCATTTCACTGCAGTTGCCAAACAATAACTGACGGAAGCATTCCCAATAATTTTGCATTTATAGTAACCCTTGTTTTAAGTGGATCTTTTTTAACCATACATACGAAAATTTACTCAATCTCATCATAGTACTTCAAGTCGTTGCGGTTTTTTTCTGCCTGGGAAGTGGTTGCTGCGGTGGAAGGAGGGGGAAGTGGGTAATGCCTATATGCATCCCATAGGGATAGGTCTAATAGTTAAAACGACTATAAAACGATTAGATGCATAACCATTCAAGCATTCGACTTATAATTTGTAAGTTGTTTAAAATTAAAACTTAGACCTAGGGTGAAATTATGCATTCAATTTGTACAAACAATATTTGATACAACAATTTTGGCCTCATCAAAAAAATGGCATGACAAGTTTTAGCACACTAAAATTGTTCGTGAAAATAATTTATTTAAAATTTTTCTTAAGCCAATTCTTGCCTGGAACTGGAGCTTGAAGTTAATTATAATTTAATGATTCACAATGGTTCAACACTTTCGCCGAATACGGACTTGATAGTTTCATAACTCAGGGTTCATCTTAAAGTTCAAAAGCTCTTCAATAATTTTACCGGAATCCCTATGAGAGTTTATAAACTTTCTTTTGTTCATGTTAGGCCCTTAGGATTAACTTAAGCGCAACGAAAGCGTATGCTAAGGTCGACTTTAATGAACCAGCCACTAAACGGTCAAGTAATTAATAGGTTCGAAATTAATTAACAGAGCATTACCAAGTGTATTTTAATTATAGACAATAAGTTTGTAATGTATGCACATTAGGTCAGACCCCAAAAGGGCAAAATTAAAAAAAAAAAAAAAACAGGTCTCAGCATTCCCAAAGCTAATATTTGTCTTATAATTAATAATTGTGGAAATCGAAAAATTCTATTTTAATTTTAAATGGGCGCGACAGAGCCTTAAAGTTTTCAAAAAAATTTTACAACGAAATTATTTGTTCATTGCAATTGCTGTCAAATAACACAAAAAAATACTAAAACTTCAAAAACTTTAGAAACTATTTGCGTCCGTTAAATCTCGACTTATTTACTTTTTACCCTTTCCTTATAGAAAAAAAGGTTATACTAAAGTCGTGCAAATGTATGTAACAGGCAGAAGGAATCATTTCCGACCATATAAAGTATATATATTCTTGATCAGCATCAACAGCCGAGACGATATATACTTGTCCGTCTGTCCGTCTGTCCGTCCGTCCGTCTGTCCGTCTGTCTGTATGAACACCTAGATCTCAGAGATGGTAAGAGATAGAGGTTTGACATGTATGGGACAAATGCTTCTTTTATCTGCACGCAGATCAAGTTTGTTTAAAATTTTGGCCACGCCCCCTCCCGCCCCCGCAATTTGGAAAAAAGTTATATCTCCTACAGTTTTAAAGATAGAGGATTTATAACCTCTAAAAAATAGTTAGCAATTAGCGAAATGAATCGATTTGCCGAAGAAATGATAAAGATCGGATGAACGGTTCTCAAGTTATAAGCAAAAAAGTGAACCAAGCCCTCCACGCTACCACCGTAAAAAATGTTGCATACTTTTCGGATGGTCACACTAAGGAACGCGGGAACACTGTTAAAAATGTTTTTCATGAGTAACGGGTATATCGAAGTCGGTTAGAGCCGACTTTAACTTACGCTCTCGTTTTTTTTATGCCATTGGAGAGATTATATTAAAATTGTCCGGATGTTTGTAACGCACAGAAGGAAGCATCTCCGACCACATAAAGTATATATATTCTTGATCAGCGTGACGAGCTGAGTTGATATAGCCATGTCCGTCTGTCCGTCCCTCTGTTTCTATGCTATCTCCTCCGTCAGTTTTGAAGCTATCGTAACCAAACTTTGCACGAAGTCTTTTGGTACAAATACGCTGCACATTTGTCGGAAACGGCCAGATCGGATGACTATAGCATATAGCTGCCATAGGAACGATCGGTTGAAAAACTAGTTTTAGTGAGAAAAACTTTTTTGTGTTCAATGTTATCGCTACCAAACCTCGTATTTAAAAGATTTTTATGTTTTCACATAATTTAAGCAAGTTTTATGCAAATCGGGCAACTATATAGTATAGCTGCCATACAAAAGGTTGATCTGAAAAAAAGTTTTAGAATGAAAAACTTTTTTGTTTTCAATGCTATCGCTCCCAAACTCGTTGCTGATCAATATGATATGCTAACACATAATTCTGTTAAGTCTGATCCAAATCGGATGACTATAGCATATAGCTGCCATAGGAATGATCGGTCGAAAAAATAGTTTTAGTGAGAAAACCTTTTTTGTTTCAATGGTAGCGTGTTTGTACGTTTCAGTTATAAATATTATCTGTCTCAACACAATTTTAGAGAGTTTGATCAAAATCGGATGAACATATCGTATAGCTGCCATATAAAGAACTGGCAGGAAAACTCCCATTATTTTTACGCTTAGTATACATTAAAAAGTATCAGCTAGGGGGGTGAAACTATGACCTTAAAAAATTCATACTCAGCGGGATTAACCTAATGCGCATGTGTGAGTGAAATGATAAAATAACACAAAATTCAAAGAAGACACGACTTGAATTCCAAACACAGGGGAAGAAAGCCGGAATTAAGAATATGATATACTATTTTGATAAAGAGAAATATATTTCTTCTGCCCTTTAAAAACAATTAGGGTATTCACTTTGTTGAGCATATAGGCACTTGAGCAGTTTTGCCTGACTAGTATTGTGAGCAGCCCCTGTGCACGAAATTTGTGCACAATTACGTTTGATATTCCGCCTGTTATGTTTTCGAGATTTAGTAAGAAAAAAATTACATAATTAAAAAATGCCAACTAAAAGCATTAAAGATATTCTTCTTGAATGGAAAGCAAGTGAATTGAATCGTAAAGTTGAAATGATTGAAGGTGCGTATTTTGCTATTAATAATCTGAACGTTTAATTGTTGTCGACTTTTGCAGATGTATGTCCCCAAACCAGCTTGATTTCGCAATGGATGAGTTGTTAGATGACTTTATGGACGATGTCGCTGCATATATTCTCCGCGGGGTATCTCTAACGTGCCCAAAACCATTAGTGCGAAATAACATCCCGTCGTTTTAAGCAAATTTTGCCCAACAAATCAATATTCTAATTGATAAAAGAAGTCGAAGTTTTTGCAACAAGTGGATTCAAAAATCAAATGCCAATTGATTTACAGCTCGCCATAGTGTTGTTTCATTTGGGCTCTTCTGAAGGCAGTGCATCTATTCGAAAAATGTGTACAATATTTGGAATCGCTGATACTTTAACCATGATTACGAAAAGGATATTTACAGCATTTTTCCGGCTTATGTCGCAGTATATACATTGGCCCAATGAAGCGAAGCGTCAGCAACTTGTGAATAGAACTTTTCATGAGTTGACCCACCGTGTTGGGTTTATCGGAAGCGAGATCAAGCTATGTGAAAACCGTGCTAATACCATGAAGTTTATTTTTCAGTAAAACTGCAAGTTGTATGTGACCACAAACTACGCATACGAGATGCCGTAGTAGGAAGTCCGGGCAGTAACCACAACTTAAAAGTTTATAAGAACAGCTTACTTGGTAGACACTCTCAGCGTTTTCTTAGGAGTCGATTGCGGCTGACTCTGCCCACCCTCAGTCGACATTTTTAGTTACCCTATTTCGTAGCAACTCTCGAATCAAATATAAATGGAGGTCTTACTTTTGGATGACAGCAATGACAAACTAATTGAATTTGTATTACACTTTTAGCACAGAATTATAACAATTATTCTAGACAAAATATGGGCACACTGTTAGGGCACAAGTGCCCGACTTTTCGTAGTCATTGTTAATGGAATAAGGATAAATTTGACTTGAAAATCTTTTTAAACCTAATTATGGTCTATATGGACTTTTGGGATTGATTAAAAAATCCAGATTATTTATTTTGTAAAATTAAAAAATAGAGGACTACTAACTTCGTCTTGGCCGAATCCCGAATAATTTATATAAATGAAAGGTTGAAATAATTTTCATTCAACAATTTAATACTCGTTTTGAACAATGTTAGCCGAGTGATTTCCAAACTAAGCAATAGATGGCGCCACTACTTTGACCATTTGGCTGGTCATATAACAAATACGGCAGCAATACTACCAGAGCTCGCAAATAACTGTTAACCGTTTAGCCCTTTGCAGTCTGAGCACGAATATAACCGAAAAAAACATGCACGTTTGCTCTCTCTCTGAGCAGAACACTTCGTTTCGATTTGTTTTGGTTTTCAGTTGAGCTATTCTAGTAGTGCACATTCAATAACAACATACAGAGAGCGATCCGAGTGAGCGCTCGCACATTAACAGTCAGCAGATGAGCTAAAAATTGAACGGCTCAACGTAAACGCTGTTTTTTGTTTGTTTGTGTTTGGCTTGTGTGGCTCAGAAGCCCAAACGAACGCCTCATTCGCACACAGACGCATACAAATGCAAATGACTTTTATTTTCTTCGTTCGCGTTCAAACGGTCTGCGAATGAGCAGAGCACAAGGGCAACAATAAAATTGGTTGTTCTCTGAGCGCAGACCGATATGTTCAGAAGACTAGGTGAACGGTTTCTCTCAGACTCGTTGTTCAAAGGGTCCGTATACGGAAGAGGCTGGTGAAGACTACAAAACTCTCGTTTTAGAGATTTTACTTTCTGAGTGCAAAAACAATAGAAAGAGTATCATACGAAATGTTCTGAGTTAAATTGTTCTAAAATATGTCCAACTTTTTATTGAAAGTAGCCAATCGGATTATTTCATACTTCGGGTAGCGAAGGCTGAAATATAAATAGTGGCCCTGGTGCACAAATGTGTATCGCTGGGTATCTGCTTGTCGAGCCCTCCCTCACTTTCGCTCTTTCTCCCCCCACCCACAGTTTACTATTCACACTTGTTTTTCCTCTGCCCCGTCTGCTTGGTTGTTTCGAAAGTCTAACTTAATTTTTCGCACAAATATTTGCGACTGTCTGACGCGTACCAATCGCCTCGTTCGCATCTCAAAAATAGCCGCTAAACTGCTAATTGCATATATGAATCGGTGTTTTTATTTGTTGCTTAAGAAGCGAGTTGAATCACGAGTTCAGATTTTCATCACATGGATAAACACACTCACACAATTTATCATCAATTTTTACCTGAAAGTAACGGTCGGCATTCTTTGGTATTTGATTTCTCCGTTCTGTTTCACCATTAATTGTGCTCTATATTCGTGATTTCATTATGTTTCCTTTGTAGGTGCTAGCGCTGTTCTAGGAAAACGAAAACTAAATTTCAAATCGTAGCCAAATTGCGATTCTTATCACAATGGGACTGGGAGCGATGTCATCGCCGCTGTACGCATATGTATAGGTCATGCCTTTCAATATACTTGTGAGTAATATGTGGCTAGTTAATGCTATGATATTAACCAAGGCTCTACCACCAAATACAAGTACATTTGGTGTGTCAGTGACAAAATAGCTAACTAAGTACGCATTACATGGGACTGAACAGGAGCGGACTGAGATATGTGAAGCTTGTTGCTGTTGAAATCGATAATTACAATTGGCACTCTGCGTGGTTTTTCCACCGTTTACCTATAACTCAATTTTAATGAATGAATTCCTAATCAAATGAATGCAAAATTCAAAAGTTTTAAAATTACAGAATTGTGTCCAAGGTAAAACGGTTCTGATTTTGATATTAAGGCTTTTCCATGACGATGTCAACAAAGGTTTTTTCCAATATTGTCCTGAGTTTTTATCGGAAACAAAATTGGTAGAAAACGAGAGCGTAAGTTAAAGTCGGTTTTGTCCGTCTTCGATAAAACCGTGACTCAGGGGATGAAATGTTAATTAAAAGACCACTAACATACATCTTAATCTATTAGTACATATATTTATTGGTATTAAAAGCTGTGTTCTTTAAGAAAAACCAGAAAAGTATGAAACTTTTTTTGTATCGGAGATTAAAACCACAACGAATAACGGTTAGGGTTACGGTTACTACTTTGGCCGGTCGCTATTTATCTAGATCCGGTTATACCACGATTGTGGGATATTGGTTACGAAATGGGTTACGTTTGTTAACCTTATTCTGTTTCATGTTTCGGTAACGGTTACGGTTATTAGTAGACCTCGGATCGTGCATATATGCATTTTTTAAGGATTAAGATAGGTAAATTCTGATGATACCAAAGTTCGTTTCATTAAAAATAGAGTTGAAAACAATGGGCATATTTTGAATTTTTTTTTTGCATATTTGCATGGAATGCATATGCACAATATATGCCAAAATATGCAAAATATGCAAGACATATGCAAAATATGCAAAATAGTTCCAATGTTAATCAAATCGAAAAATAATATAAAACCAATTTAAAGGGTGGTATACATATTGAAAGTTGCCCTTTTAGGCATTTTGACCAACTTTGACCATTTATATCTTAAAAACTTGACGTGCTAGAATAATTTTGATAATTGACTTTCCGGCCCGAGATGGCCCAATATTTGTTGAACTGTGTTATTGTCAGATATTAAAGTAGAGAAAATGATACACAGAAAAAAAAAATCCATGTTGAGTATTACACGGGTATTTTGAGAAGCAAATCGGCCTTCATCTGAAAAAATATCAACATGATATTATAGCGTCTATATGTTTAGGTAGAAAGAGTATCGCATTGATATGAAAAATTGATATTATATCGATATTATTACAAAAACGTCAAACAAATAGTACTTGGAGCAAAATATTGAATGATATTTTCATATGTGACGGATTCAAGTCCAAACAAATCTTCAACATTTAGATTTAAAATATTATTTATGTTGGAAATGATATTCAAATTTCTCTTTTAAATCCATTCCGAAATCAATACTTTCATCTGCCTTAAACAAAATCATTGACTTGGCCTCTGTTACTACCTCCATGCTATCTGCATAAAATGATGCCACTTTTGACCATGTACCCCACCTCGGTATGATCGGTTCTGGAGGTAACTCCTCGTTGAGTGTTTGCTTGTTGCGTTGTACTCTCAGCTAACTAAATATAATGCATTTTTTTTTTAGACATTATATGAACGAGTTAGCGTCAGGGAAACGATGTTCTTACTGTTTCTGCAATTAAATTCAAAGCGTGTGCCAAACAAGTTTTGTGTATAAGATTCGGTTAAAATTTTTTTTTTTTTTTTTACCAGCTTAATCACTTTTGACTCCTTTCCGTATTCCCACAGAATACGAATGCTGTCGTTCACAAATCGAGAAACAGATGCGTTATTTACTTCTTCCAACTGTTTACACGACAATAAATGAGCATGAAGATTAATTTTTGCTCAATGTTCCTACAATCAAATTCTTATATTCTTCTGTATAGCTTGCACCTTATTATTCAACGAGTGGAATTCAGTTTTTCAATAAAATTCGTTTATTAATATTTAGCATATTTTTCATTTTTTGCATATATCTTGCATATGTATTTTGTATATATTTTGCATATTTATAGCATAAATTATTGCATATCTTTTGTATATTTTGCATATTTTCGATATACATTAAAATTTGTTATATTTAAGCGATTAAAGGCCTGATTCCAGATGACATAAAAATTTATTTCGGCACAATACTTCATTCAAATAAGAATGCTTTGCTATAGCATTCAGTTTTTTAACCAGTTAAAAAGTGTTTCTATTCATGTGAACTTCAACGTAAAAATTGATTTTTATGTCATCTGGAATCAGGCCTTAAAGGTTTAAATAAAAAGTTTCCTACCAATCTGAATCCATATGATTGATGTTACTTTATAATAATTCGCTTATCTTGTCCCACGCCTTAAGTTTCAGAAAAATATCAGAACTAGCTGCTGCTAATTCGAACAGAAGTCGTGCATTTTTGAATAGACGTAAATTACCAGCATGCGAACAAATGGACAGTGTAGTATTATATATGTATAAGGAAAGGTAAAGATTTTGGTTAGCTGCACTCTCTTTTCCTTGTTTGCTTTTTTTCTTTGGGTCACCGTTAGCAATAGTGCGGTGCAATGTACTTATGTACATATGTAAAATGGCCATTGCACATTAGACCGTACCTGGCTTGAATTTGTAAAAGGTCTCTGCCTACATTGAGAGTTCAAAGAAATATTAAGGGAATTTTGAAAATTTGAAAGCCTTCGCAGGGCTTAAAAAGTCTGGTTTTGAGTTTTCTATCAAATATACTAAATTTGTTGAGCCAACATGACAACAAGAAAGTCGGTCAAGCCCGACTGTAATATACACTGTACCCTGAGTAGCAGCGCTGCTGCTTCGCAGCGGCAGCGAACTTTAGCGAACAATTGGCCATTACTGTGACCATTTTAAAATTGACAAATAGATGGCGACACTACTGTAACTACTAAAACTGACTTTTGGACATAGATAAAAATTCTTGATAACTAAATATCCCTAGAAGGTACACGCATATTTAAGGGAAAATATAACGTTTTATACCCAAAGGGTATTATAATTTGCAGAAGTTTGCAACGCATAGAAATATTCATTTCCGACCTATAAACTATATATATTCTTGATCAGGACGACGAGCTGGTCGATTGAGCTTTGTCCGTCCGTCTGTCTGTCCGTTGTCTGTCCGTCTGTCGCGTCTGTCTGTTTCACGCGAACTAGTCTCAGTTTTAAAGCTATCGAGCTGAAACTTTGCACAGAGTCTTCTTTTTACTGCACACTGCTAATATGTCGGAACCGACCGGATCGGATGACTATATCTTATAGCTGCCATAGGAACTATCGGTTGAAAAGTGGGTCTTTGTGAGAAAAACTTTTCGTTTTTAATGTTAACGGCTCCCACTTCAGCAATTATTACATACGCTTTCACATAGATTAGGAAGTTTTTGTCCAAATCGGATGACTATATCTTTGCTTCATAGGAACTATCGGTCGAAAAGTGGGTTTTAATGAGAAAACCTTTGTTTTTAATGTTAATGTGTCTCACATCATTATTAATTAATATTATACGCTTTTATACAGATTTGGAAGTTTTGGTCAAAATCGGATGACTATATCTTATAGCTGTCATAGGATTTATTGGTCGAAAAGAGCGTTTCATTTAGAAAAATTGTTTGTTTTAATGCTGGCGTTCTTAAACTCTGATGTATTAAAACATTTGCAAGGGTATAAAAACTTCGGCAAAGACGAAGTTAGCTTTCGTTTAAAAGTTGCATTGGCAGCAGGGAGCGTGGCAAAAATTTAAAAAAAGCTTAATCTGCCAGCAAGTATAAGAAGTATATGTACCATACATGTCAAACCTCTATACCTTACCATCTCTGAGATCTGTCTGTTCATACGGACGAATAGACGTACAAGGATATATCGACTCGGCTGTTGATGCTAATCAATAGTGCATGCAGAGGAAAAAATCTGTTCAGAAAACAACTTGCCTTCAACCAAAGACACTTCATATATAGATACCGCATCTCATACAAACTTTTTTTTTTGGGATCCAATGTCAGCTCCCAAGAAAAAACGTTCTTTGCGTCACTTGTGTCATCTATAATATCTATAAACTTTTGCACTCAGTCGTATAGCTAATTTAGAAAACGTATAGCTTAATTTCAATATATGTTTCCTCGTACAGGCAGCGAGAAGCACAAATTTGCATCCAATGTCAGCTCCCAAAAACAATCGTTTTTTGTTTCACATGCGTCATCTATAATATCAATAAATCTTTGCTTCAACTTAAAATAAAAACAAGATGGTCTCAAAATTCAGGAAAACAAATGTTCCAAATGTTCCTAAAATTAGTAAAGTTGTTCTCAATCGGATAATATTGGCTTTAAACAACAACAAACCCGGTTTTCAACGGAGAGATGTACAAAAGAGAGAGAGAGAGAGATCGATTGAGAGCGAGTTGGCTCTATAAGCTCAATCTGCAAAAGTGTATAACGGCTGAATGTGCTGGCGCCTCAGTTTATACGTTAAGTGCATAAGGTACTGGGTTCAATTCGCAGACAATCCCGATCAAGTTTTTCTGAAAAACTTAAATGAAAGAAGTCAGGTGGAGCGAATGGTTAAAGCGATGTTTCTGATTCCTATGAAATATATGGGGGGCTGGAGGAAGAAGCAGCAGAGCGCATATCCAGAACTCTTGCCTCCCTTCACTTCCACTCAAAAGAGGTATGTCTCCGTTCCCTATTCCACCCATCCGCCCACACCTGGTCCAAGTTCAATCAAATTTTTTCCCAGTTGTTTAAAATCTTCCTGAAAACGGAACAATATTAACTTAAATCAAGTTCTTAAAAATGGAACAATATCCACCTAATCTGAGTTTTTGCGTTCTCAAAAATTGTTCTTAAAGTGAGAACATTGCGCTACAAATGAGAAAACCCGTTAATGCACTGTTTTTGGTAACGTTTGTGCTCGTTTTGAGTCCAATGTTCTCGGTTTTTTTCCTCTGTGTAGGAAATGATTACTTCTCCCTTTTACATACTTTTGCACAATTTAAATATACTCAGTGTACCTTTGGTCCTCGATTTTTGTTGTTGCTGCTTTTCAGAGAAATTAAGGGCCGGATATCGAGGGCGCAACATTCTAGTCGGTTTTTGAAATTAAATCTTTTTGCATAGGAAGAGAACATATAGGTCGTAGTTCATATGGACTTTACTTGGGTACTGATCATCTTAATCCTCCCAATCTACGCCAATATCGAGAGATAGAGTCAACTTCTTTGTAAGAATCTCAGGGCTTGACACCATCTGCGTTCATTTGTCTGTGGGAATGAGCTAATATTGAATCATTTATAAACAAGGTAAGGATAGTGGACCAAGGTTACTACCCCATGAGCGCAGGAAGACGCTAAGTAATTCTAAAAGTGAATTAATTCATTTTACTTTTTGAATGTTGAGTTTATACAGAGTAAACAGGGCAAATAAGCAAGTTCTCAAACTTTGCCGTTCGGATTCGGCGTTAAACTGTAGGTCCCTTACTCTTGTGCAAAAAATTTAAGGCACACACGCCAAGAGATTGTGAGAAACTTGGCTTGGCCCCGTTGGAGGAGCTGTCAGCCAATTTTACATTTTACTACAGGGCAAATAGTTCGGAGAAGAAATCTATTCAAACAAAATAGTTTTTAAAAGCAAAAGTCAAATCTCTTTTAATCGCTTTCAAATTTGAAAGGAAATCTTTAACTGATCTGAAAGCAATTGATAATGCTTGGCCTTTCCTCATCACTGCGCGATCCGCTCCTGGGTCATCAGATATTGAGTAAGCGCTCAAACTTAAGCTAAATGTGCTTCATAATGGTTTTGTAAACAAAAGACAAGTGGGGAAACCGTAGACAAGCAGTAAGTATGTACAGTAGTAACACCTTTGGCAAACGATCAGTTCAATGGAAATGCTGAAAAAATTGGAAACGATTGTCATTGTCTGTGCTACGTACGTGCGTAATCAATTACTATTGACAAGCGGGGCATTTAGTTTATCGAATTTGACCAGAAGAGTGCCGGTGGCCGATAACGGGCGTTCCATAATAACAAAATAGGAAAAATCAAGGTTATATGGTGGCAGCAAAGCAAAGTCCATTATCTGAGAATGACTTGGAGCAGGCGGGAGAGCTACTGGCTAGTAAAATTGGGTAATAGTAATTAGAATAAAAAAAAATAAAATTCTAAGCCAGATGATTGATTCACACTTTTAAGTGACTGCCTGTCTGTTTGCATACTGCGATTACGTAGATTTTCTCTATGTATATTTTTAGCATTCCGTAAAATGTCACGTTCGAACATAAAGCCAATTGTTTAGGTTGCCTCATTTTGTACATTTTGTGCATTTTACTCCATTCCCAAATGGTCATCATCATCGTCGTAAGGGGAATGGGTCATATAACAGTCAATGGGAATGACTTATCATCGATTTGGCCATTCGTTTGGCACTTTCCCAAAACGGCTGAGGGCTCGTCTAATTAGCGCGACTGATGGACAAATAAGGTGTTGAGCTGTCCAAACCGCTTGATGGGATAATTAGGGATTTTGGATGGCATTTGCATTTGCGCCCACATGGCTGGACTTAGCTGGGTAGCTGCGAGTGCAGCGATCTCCATGGAAATAATGAAACGTTTCCCTCAGATAAGCTGATCTGCTTTATGCCATTTATTTTAATGTGTTGTAGTTATCCCTCCAGCTAACTCCAGCTGTCTTATCGATTTCCTTGGTTCTGGTTCTGGTTGTTATTGTTTTTTTTTTGTGGGGGTCGCATACCGTAAACTGCAAATTCCTTGCTCTTATGCAAATCCGTTCAGACAACAACAACATTTGCCCTTTGCCGGCTGTGTGTCTGGCCCTGCTTTGGGTTCTTTGGGTGTTGATGATGCATAGGCGTTGGCATTGCCATAGACCGCGCTCAGGTGCAGCATTCGTGTGCATACTTATACCTTACTTGAGCTGGCACACCTCACCCTACCTCTACCTCCCTCACACATGTTACGCAGATTTATTTGCCTTCTTATGAACGTCTAATGCATAATGTAAATTTTTCCCTCAACTTACAGCAGTGCGCAGTGTTTGGATGTTTTGTGAGTTGCAAATATTTAAACAGTGGCAGGAGGGTAGGCACACATCCACCCTATTATGATATATAAATATATATTGATATGATCAGAGAAAGTGTCAAAGTTTCCCATTGAGTTGTCATAGTCATAGCAGCTGAGAAGCTAAAGTAGAAATGCCCATTTTGAAATAAACGGCCGGTATTTTCAAAAAAACAATTGTTTGTCAATTTTTTTTCTGTCCGTTCCGTAAACAAATTTTTTTCTAAGAAGATTGAGATAGGGTGAAAAGCGTTATTAATGCTGCTTCCAAAGACCTAAATCATCAAAGATCGGTTCGGTAGAACTTGAGAGTGAAAACTTGGGCCCCCACTTTGAAAAGTGGTGTCGAGAAAAACGCGATCAAAGTTTGAGACAATGTGAAAATTTCTTGTATTTGTAAAGACGAAAAAAAAAATTAAATAAAAAATTTAAAAAAAATAATTAAAAAAATTGGTAAGATATAAATAAAAAAATTTTCTTTGAAATAAATTTAAAAAAAGGTAATGAAAAAAAAAACTTGAAATGGAAGACATAATGTTTTCTTTAAATAACGGGGGAGGCAAGTAGTGTGACAATAATGTAAAATAAACACAGTAATTATAAGAAGTCTACACAGAACAAAAATTCGAGCTATCCGAGCAAGCCCGGTTTTTTTCAAACCAAGTACGAGAAGGATTGATTTGAGTTCGGATTTTTCAATCCCAGAATCCTTGTCTTGATCCCAACCTTAGCCCACACGAGATTGATTTTATCTTATTATTCGAGCTCGATTCCATCTCTCAGTCCAATCCAATCAAGAAGGTACGATATGGATTTAAGCTACTACCAGTGTAGAAACGTCACACCTAAATGCAACGCATTTCGGCCTCTTAAGAACCTCGTTAGCCAAGCCACGCGACGTACAGAAAAAAGCTAGACGCGACGTGTAGAAATTTAGATCTAATGCAAATGTAAAAAATGTAACCTGCGTGTGCAAAGGCAAAGGTACACGACATTAGAAAATCAGCTCATTTCGCCAAATAACTCTACATTTTCATGCAGCAATCTGAATACCACCGGACGTTTAGGTTTTCTACACTAACGTTTGGATACCTGAAATCCTACACGCGCGTGTGGAAATTCTACACAAAAATGTAGCTCCACATCAGTACTAAATTCTTATATTTTTCGTTTACACTTGTCACACGTGACGTGTGGGATTTCTAAATGTCCATTAAGATTTACAAAATCTAAACGCTGCGTGCTGAAAATCTACACGAATCGTACAAATTTCTGTTGCTGTATATAAATAGCGATTGCGTTAAATCAGAACTTGAGGGAATTACAAGCAAGAATATTGGATTGTGCCTTTTAGCAGATTCAATACAAGTAATGTTTTAGAGCCCTTGCCTTACAAGGCGTTGCGTGGCGGAGACTTCTAAAACATCATTTTCAATCGAGTTGCAGTCCAAAGGCCCGAAATTAAATCTACCAGAGTAAGTAAAAAAATATAAAATTTGGAAAAAAATTAAAAAGCACGAAAATGTTGGATTTCTACACGTTTCGACCGGGATTTTCAACCCTTTGACAACGCAATTCAACCTTTCTAAATTCTACACGGCGTGTAGCTTTTCCCGCATGCCGCGTTTAGCATCTCATTTCTGTGGCGTGCAGAAAACTACAAATGTGGGCCAAATCCCGGTCAAAACCTGTAGAAATCCCACATTTCGTGTGGCTTTTGCATTGTTTTCTCTGAGTAGATCTTCGTATTCTTGCCAATATATGCTGCCAGTTTTTATATGGCAATACGATATATTCATCAAAAAATTTTTCTCACTAGAACTACATTTGGACCGATCGTTCCTATGGCAGCTATATGCTATAGTCATCCGATTTAAATCAAACTTGACAAAATTGTGTGGTAGTATATAATATAGATCTGTACAACGTGGGAGCGATAGCATTGAAAACAAAAAGTTTTTCTTACTAAGACTTTTTTTCAGACCTATCTTTTGTATGGCAGCTATACTATATAGTTGCCCGATTTGCATAAAACTTGCTGAAATTATGTGAAAGCATAAAAAACTTATAAATACGGGGGTTGGGAGCGATAGCATTGAAAACAAAAAGTTTTCTCACTAAGACTTTTTTCAGACCTATCTTTTGTATGGCAGCTATACTATATAGTTGCCCGATTTTATAAAACTTGCTGAAATTATGTGAAAGCATAGAAAACTTATAAATACGGGGGTTGGGAGCGATAGCATTGAAAACAAAAAGTTTTTCTCACTAAAACTACTTTTTCAACCGATCGTTCCTATGGCAGCTATATGCTATAGTCATCCGATCCGGCCGGTTCCGACAAATGTGCAGCGTATTTATACCAAAAGACTTCGTGCAAAGTTTGGTTGAGATAGCTTTAAAACTGACGGAGGAGATAGCATAGAAACAGACGGACAGACGTACAGACAAAATATAAAACAATATAAAAATATATATATTTATCTCTTCTATTAAAAACCAAATTTTAATATACTCCTACTAGGAGTTTTTTAAATAAAAAAAAAAATAATAAATAAAGAGAAAATACGTCATATTTTACAGTACTACTACGATAAAGGCAAAATATAAAATGATTATGCCAATAAAATTAGTACAGTTTATGGACCCGTTCAGTTTCCATTTCCACCGCACAACGATGGTTTCAACTGTCGAAGATACGCCACGGTCCGGAAGCGGATGGTGACATGGCGATGTAGAAAAGGTGGGTCACATTACGCCAACAATCAGGGGGCCAAGCCTGGATTGACGGCCAGGAAGGTTCTTCTGTGTTTGGTGGGATTGGCAGGGAATCATCCACTATGAGCTGCTCCCCTATGGCCAAACGCTCAATTCGGACCTGTACTGCCAACAACTGGACCGCTTAAATGCAGCACTCATGCAGAAGAGACCATCTTTGATCAACAGAGGCCGAATTGTCTTCCATCAGGACAACGCCAGGCCACACACATCTTTGGTGACGCGCCAGAAGCTCCGGGAGCTCGGATGGGAGGTTCTTTTGCATCCACCGTATAGTCGGATCTCGCACCAAGTGATTACCACCTATTTCTGTCCATGGCGAACAAGCTTGGTAGTCGGAAGTTAGTCACAAGAGAGTCCTGTGAAAATTGGCTCTCCGAGTTTTTTGCCAATAGGGAAGCGAGCTTCTATAAAGGGGCATTATGAAGTTGGCATCTCGTTGGGAACTCGTCATCGAACAAAACGGCGCATATTTGACTTAAATCGCATTATTATAACCAATTTTATGAACAATTGAAATTTCAACAAATAAAACCGCAAGACTTTTCCGATTTTCAAAAATCTTGGTGGAGTTATGAGAAAGCATAGAAAACTTATAAATACGACGGTTGGGAGAGATAGCATCAAAAACAAAAAAGTTTTTCTCACTAAAACTACTTTTTCAACCGATCGTTTCTATGGCAGCTATATGCTATAGTCATCCGATCCGTCCGGTTCCAACAAATGTGCAGTGTATTTCTACCAAAAGACTTCGACGAAGTTTGTATACCCTTGCAAATGTTTTAATATATTAGAGTTTCAGAACGCCAGCATTAAAATAACAATTAGTATACCCTTGGAGAGGGTATATTGAAATTGTCCGGATGTTTGTAACGCACAGAAGAAAGCATCTCCGACCACATAAAGTATATATATTCTTGATCAGCATGACGAGCTGAGTTGATATAGCCATGTCCGTCTGTCCGTCCGTCTGTTTCTATGCTATATCCTCCGTCAGTTTTAAAGCTATCTTAACCAAACTTTGCACGAAGTCTTTTTGGTACAAATACGCTGCACATTTGTCGGAACCGGCCGGATCTGTTGGCTATAGCATATAGCTGCCATAGGAACGATCGTACGAAAAACTAGTTTTCGTGAGAAAAACTTTTGATTACAATGCTATCACTCCCAACGCTCGGATATATAAGTTTTCATAAAAAACAACTATATAGTATAGCTGCCATACAAAAGAGTCTGAAAAAATCTTCGCGAAAAACACTTTTTTGGTTTACTATCGCTCCCAAACTTTGTACAATAATATTAAATACTACCACACAATTTTTAAAAGTTTGATCCAAATCGGATGACTATAGCATAAAAGCTGCCATAGGAACGATAGGTCCAAAATGTAGTTCTAGTGAGAAAATCTTTTATGCTGAATATATCGTATAGCCATATAACAAACTGGCCGCATAATCATGCTCAAGGGTATATAAACTTCGGTAGAGCCGAAGTTAGGTTCCCTATTTTTACTTCATATTGAAATAAATGTGATTTTGACATTTCGTAAATTTGTGGAGGTTGTAGGCCACCCCATTCAAAAGTTGAAATTCTTGATTTTAAGCAATTATTTTTTATTAAATGAAAAAATTAAAAATTTGCTCATATTCTGAATAAAGAATATCGATGAAAAGTGAAAAATTGATTATCGGCATCAGGCTTGTTCTAAATAAAACCCATTTTCCGACCGATAGTTCCTACGGAAGCTGTAAGATATAGTCATCCGATTCTGACCAAAACTTCCAAATCTGTGTGAAAGCATATAATATTCATAAACACTGAGTTGGAGAGGATAGCGTAAAACAAAAAATTTTTTCCAAATCCAATTTTTCGACCAATAGTTTCTATGGCAGCTATAAGATATTGTCATCCGATTTTAGCCAAAACTTGCAAATCTGTGTGATAGTATATAAAATTAATAAACGCTGAGTTGGGCGACGTTAACATTAAGAACCGATAATTTTTCTATAGCAGCTATATGCTATAGTCATCCGATCAAGTCGGTTCCGACATATTACCAGTGTGCAGTAAAAAAGACTCTGTGCAAAGTTACAGCTTGAAAGCTTTCAAACTGAGAGACTAGTTTGCATAGAAACAGACAGACAGACGGATGGACAAAGCTAAATCAACTCAGCTCGACGTCCTGATCAAGAATATATATAGTTTATAGTGTCGGAAATGATTATTTCTGTGCGTTGCAAACTTCTCGGCAAATTTATAATACCGTTTGCAAGGGTATAAAATTGAGAGCGTATGTTAAAGTCGGCTCTAGCCGACTTCATTACTCATAAAAAGTAATATTTAACAGCGTTCCGGCGTTCCTGAGGGTTTTCCGTAAAGTATGCAACATTTTAATTATCTGATCTTGATGAAAATTTCAGGGATTATAGTTATTGCTAATATAAATGTAAGTTTCAAATTTTAACTCGAAATCTAAAATAATGTGGGAGTTATGTAATTCATTTTTTATTGTGGGGGCGGGGTTGAGCGTGGCAAAAATTTTAAACAAACTTGATCTGCGTGCAGGCAATAGGAGTCTAGATGTCAAGTTTGGTGGCTCTAGCTCTTCTTGTCTCTGGGATCTAGGTGTTCATACAGACAGACGGACAAGTCTATATCGTCCCGGCTATTGATGCTGATCAAGAACATATCGCTCACTTACATCAATAGTGGCATAGCTCCAAAAAAAATCGATTTTTGACTTAATGATGCAGAAATGTTTTGTGTTGTGTACTATTTCGTGTAAAAATTTTTCGTATTGATATCTGTTCTACTTTCCGTGTGATATGAGAATATGTCGCCATATCATTTTACAGGTTCATTTTCATGTTTATGTAAGAATGTTATATCTCAGTCCCGCAGTTGATATTGACCAAACATACTTCGGCTTTGAGGTAAACATTAAATTTTCAAAAGTTTTATTAATAAGCATTCTAAATTTATTACACTCAAAAAAATATTTTCTAGTTTTTAGAAATTCGCCATAAAATAATTTTTTTTTTTCGCAATTGTAGAAAAATTACTTGTTTATAGACGTTTTTCTTAAATTTGAAAACTTACTGAAAATAAGATTTTCTAGAAATTAATTTCTTGATTTAGAAACTTATTTTATTTTTCTTAAATTTAAGAATAATTTTTCTAGATATTTTCCTAAAATCTTTCTGAAATTTAGGGCAGAATTGCCCTTGAATTAGAAAACAAATGCATAGCACGATTTCTTAAAATAGGACGAAAGCTATTAAAGTGAGTAAAACGCCCTTATTTTAAGAAAAACAGGTTTCATAAATTTAGAAAAATTGGTTTAAAAATTTCACCTAAAATTTAGAAAGATTAATCTAGAAATTCAACCCTGAAATTTAGAAAATATAAAAAGAGAGAAGTAAGAACAAGAGGAGACAAAAAAAAAAACGAACGCTTCTTCCTCATTGTTTTGTAGTTTGACGAAGCCGTCTATGTGATGGTATTTGCTTACACACACACTAATGTCCATTGCAATGCCTGAAGATATTAAATATATTTCACTGATGTAGTATTGAGCAAGTTTTTGTTTTGTCTTGACATGCGTGTAGAAATCAATTAAAGGATTTTATAAAATAAAACACCTCAAATAAAAAAAACATTAAAAAGAACCATTTAATGAGAAAAAAGAATGTTCCTACGGGGATTAAATCCCAGTCCATGACATTTCTAATGTCTTATCTACTCGACCACGACTTTTGCTTCTTATTGAGTGGCAAATGTGAGTATTTAAGCTCCAAATGCGGCACACAAATTTATAGGTACGATTTTAACGCAAGGTATTGCTAAACAAAATTAAAAAAAAAAAAAAACATTTAAAAACGAAAAGAAAAAAAAAACATAAAAATAAGAAAGAAAAGTTTGCTCCTACTGGGACTTGATTCAGGCCTCCACGTTGCTAAGCGAATGTCATGTCAACTTGACCAACGAGTGTACATTATTAACTATGGTTATGTCGCTACGTTTGCTCAAGGCTAATAGTCGAGTGGGCTAACACGTCGTCCGAGTGCTCAGTATTTGAGAGAGGTCCCGAGTTCAAGTCCCAGTAAAAGTAAGTAGAAAAATTGTTAGTAACATTTCTAAATTAATAATATATATATAGCTTAGAAAAAGTGGGTTGGTGTGAGGTGGTGGTGGTGATGGGGAGCAATGGTACAAAGCCAAAAAACCGAAGGGTTTAGGGGTGGGAATTAGTTTAAAAACACAACCACACACACGGGGTTGGTTGTGGTCAGTTCTACTTAACCTCCCCTAAAACTTTTTAATTCTTTACTGTCAGCTGCTTCCACCTCATGTACCAACGCTGCCATAACCGCTTGGGAATTTTAAATCGACCTAACAGCAAAAATTGTCTAAGTTTTAGAAAAATTGCCCTGAAATCTAGAACACAATTTTCTATTTTTTAAAAAAGCATTTTCTTAAAAATATAGTAGTCATAACTGACCCCTTTTAGGGCGAATTTCTAAATTTTGGGGCGATTTGGACTGTTTTTTTTGAGTGTATATGAATGAACTGGAAACTAAAATAACCGTTTTCCTGCGTTAAATCTATTCAGAACTTTTAACGTGTTTTTCTTAAAATGGATTATTTTGAGTTAATGCCAGTATTAGTAAGTGAGCGATATATATACTTTTTGACAGTCAAATGATTCCTTCTGCCTGTTACACATTTGCACGACTTTAGTATACCCTTTTCTTTACGAGAAGCAGGTATATAAAAAAAAAAATTTCAATATTTTTTGAAACAAATACGGAATTTTCTGTTTTGGAGCGATTTTCTTAAGAACAAAATAAAATTTTCTGAGTGTACAATAGTTCTTAAGACGCTTTAACAATTTAAGAATATATTTAGCAGATTGCTTGATTTTGTTGCAGAATGTTATTTATTTCCCACTTTGCTTTTCGTTATGGCAAGATGATATTAGAATGATCTTAGACTGTACTATACTCAGTACAGTAGCGTACGCAAGGATTTTTCAGGGGGGTTCCAGAACAAATATTTAGTATAGTACAATGTTTCCGCATATAAAAATTTACGAGAGGTTAACCCCGAAACACCCCCCTGCGTACGCCACTGACTCAGTACCTAGGTAACAACTGAAAACAGCTCAACAATAGATGGGGCCACCACTTACATTGAACAATGATTTATTTAAAAACTGACCAATAGATTACGCCACTACCGCCAGGGCGTAGGAAGTAACTTTCTTTTTCCCAGAACTTCAGAATCGTTCATCCGGTCCTTATCATTTTTCGGCAAATCGATAAATAATGCTAATTACTAACTATCTCTTGAAGGTACGAAGCATCTATCTTCAAACCGGTTTTCGAAAAAAATAGTAGAAAGTAGTAGTAGTAGTAGTAAAATTGAGAATAAACCGGATCTGCCTGCAAGTATAAGAAGTATATGTCCCATTCATGTCAAACCTCCATCTCATACCATTCACTCTCTCTTCATACGGATGGAAAAACAGACAGACTTGGCTGTTGATGCTGATCAAGAGTGTACATACTTAATAAGGTCGGAAATGATTCTTTCTCCCTGTTACATACTTTTGCACAAACTGCAATATGCAATATAAACCCCTACATAACATGCAAAAGCGAATTGAAAAATTGTTTTCACTTTCCTTTTACTGTAGTGATTTAGCTCTGGTTGCCATCATAAATTTGCCATTGACTAAGCAGCCTGGGTAATCTTTGAAAGCCACACCCCCATCTAACCACTTTTGAAACAAAAAATTAAATGGAAAATCAAATTCAGTCTTAACTAGCACGCAGTGCCGACAATTATTACGTATACGCCAACAACTTCCGGATGCGGCAGAAAAATTTCCATGCAAAACAGTTTCCCTCCAACGAGCAACAACAGCACTGAAATTTGCTCGTCACTTTGCCAGTTTTAATTTACATTTTCCGTGGCCCGCAAAGCAATTTCTCAAGCCAGCAAAAACCTTGGCAGGTTGGGTCAATAGGGCAAAGCACTTGACCTTGATTGCGTTGCATTAATTACTTCGGTTTCTTTAATATTATGACTGCCGATTGCCTGCCATGCCACTGCTATTTGGCACGCAATTTGGCAGCCATTTGATAGCCCCACTCTCGATTATTCGCAGCTTTAATTCAATTACCGGCCATTGCTCTTAGCCCTTTGCTGGTGTTTTTTTTTTGGGGGAGGATATGGGTGGGAAAACGGTGTAGTTTTCTTCTGAATGTTATACCTCGCAGATTAACCGCCACGCACAGGACGACTACAGACAAGTCACTTTGAAGTCGGACATTTTCTATTGTAGTTCATGAACTGGATTCAAATAAGTCAAAGAGAGTGGCCAACGGCAGCTATGCTAAGTGTTTAGATTAGGCCAATCTTATCTTGCCGCTACCATAGAATCAAATAAATCGATGATTAACCAATTAGTGTGGAGTGCTGTCGTCAAAATGGGGTTTTTAGATAATCCAAATGCTTTCGTTTAAGCCCAACTAGTAGGTAATCCATGGATAGGAGTTCGAAAAGTCTTGGACTAATTGCCGCGTCAGGCTTGCATCTGATATATCAAAAATTTATACTAAAGCTATTATTACTCATATTGTTTGACCACCTAAATCTTTGCTGTTAGTTACCTGGTTTGCCTTAATCTTGTATCAGTAACAACAGTGAAATTTTCATTATCAATTTTAAACACCTGGCAATGCCCACCTGCTTGAAACATTTATTGAGTGTAGTAAAGAGTTTATAATTTTTGTTTAGACTTGGTTACTTTCAGATATTAAGACAACAACAAAGTTGCTTGCAATGTAGCAATAGAAATATTATAGTTCGATCATTATCAATGATCAAGGCATTCTGCAGAATATACAAATAAGAGTTGGGACAAATTTTATCAAACAAATAAGATTACTGCATTTGGTTCTGGTATCAAAAAATGTTACAATTGATATGCATAATACATAAAGTTGCTAGAGTAAAAGGATTAATTAGGTTCGCGCAAATGTCTAGAACACATAAACGTGATGTTTCCGTCATATTACAGCAATTTTGATGCTGACTCTATTACTTTAACAAACTGTATTGTACAGTGCATTTTTAATTGGGCATCTCCCTGGGCATCAGTTAAATCAATGAAGAGCTCAACTGACTTGAAATTACGGTTAAAGAGCTAAAGATACAGCAAGGTGTGCGCGAAGATGGTCCCCTATTTTTAACTATATGGGAAAAAAGGGAATAAAGTTTGGATTTAATCTCTAAAATTTGTAAAAAGTTTTTAAGTGTTAATTCTTTTTATGTCCTTTTAGGGGAATATCAAAGCAACGTTTAAAATATTAATGTTCGATATTTTGAGCGTAAACTTGGTCAGTATCATATCAAATATCATATATGAGATTCTGATTTTTGCTTTTGCCCGGGCGGTAAAACTACCGTTTTGGTCCCAATAGGTATAATAAAAAGTTTGGCTGCGATCAGACTACATTTAGTGGACGCTCTCTCGCCCTAAAAACCAAAAATTTTAAATATACTGCCACTATATGAGATGAATTTTGGATTTAATCACAAAAAAATTTTTTTAAAAATTTTAAGAGTTATTTCTCTTTATATCCATTAAGGGGAATACCATAGGAACATTTTAAGTATTAATGTTTAATATTTTGAGGATAAACTTGGTTAGAATCATATCAAAACAGACAATTGTTCTCTTATTATTTTCTGAGATGAGTTCCGGACTTAATCTCTAAAATTTTTAAAAAAAATTTAAGTGTTAATTCTTTTTATATCCTTATAGAGGAATATCATAGCAACTTTTTAAATATTAATGTTGGGTATTTTAAGGGTAAACTTGGTTAGAATCATATCAAAACAGCCAATTTTTCTTATTTTTATGATTTTTTTTTTTTGTTTTTATACCCGTGGAGTGGGTATATTAAAATTGTTCGGATGTTCGTAACGCACAGAAGGAAGCACCTCCGACCACATAAAGTAGGGGAGAATGGGGGTTCTGAGCCGCTGGGGGTTGTGAGCCACTCGAATATTGGCCACAAAAAAAATAAATTTAAACTTTTTGTTTATGTCATGTGTCTCCCTTCTTATTACCTAACTTTTGGCAAGCAACCTATCAGTCTACACCTTTTTTAAGTTCGTGAACCAGAACTCGACTTTTTTTTCAAAAAAGAAAGTTTTTTTTTCATTTTTGACTTGTGAATATTATACAAAATTTTTTTCGTAATGACAAATGTAAGTATGAAGAAAATATCTATGGTCAATTCCCTTTGATACAAATATGTTTTTTTTTTTAACAATTTCTTTTGGTTATGTGACGTCACCCAAAAATAGTAAGATATGGGTGGTTGTGAGCCACTTTGAAAAAAGTCGGTTTTGACTTTCAAAGAGAATATTGCAATACAATGAAACAAAAAACAGCCACAAGAAAAAGTGCTCGTAATATAAAAAAGCCTGATGGCGTCAATTAATTTCACTCTTCATTGATATTTCTTAATTCAGAATATGAGAAAAATTGTTCATTTTCATTTAATAAAGAATAATGGCTTAAAAAACGAATTTTGAACATTTATTTGGGTGGCTCCACAAATGTCAAAAAAACATAATATAAAAACATGAAATATAAACTTGATAAAAAACTTCGTCTTTGCCCGAAGTTTTTATACCCCCTGCAAGTTTTAATACATCAGAGTTTAAGAACGGCATTAAAACAAACTATTTTCTAAATAAAAACCCACTTTTCGACCGATAGTTCCCTTTTGCCAGCTATAGAATATAGTTATCCGATTTTACCAAACCTTCCAAATCTTTGTAAAAGCGCATAATATTAATAATTGCTGGAGTGAGACACGTTAACATTAAAAAACAAAAAAGTTTTCTCTCAAAACCACTTTTTGACCGATAGTTCCTATGGCAGCTATAAGATATAGTCATCCGATTTTGACATAAACTTCCAAATCTGTGTGAAAGCGTATAATATTAATAATCGCTGAAGTGAGACACGTTAACTTTAAAAACAAAAAATTTTTCTACATTAAAACCCACTTTTCGACCGATAGTTCCTATGGCAGCTATAAGATATAGTCATCCGATTTTGACAAAACTTTCAAATCTATGTGAAAGCGTATAATATTAATAATCGCTGAAGTGGGAGACGTTAACATTAAAAACAAAAATTTTTCTCACAAAGACCCACTTTTCGACCGATAGTTCCTATGGCAGCTATAAGATATAGTCATCCGATCCGGTCGGTTTCGACATATTAGCAGTGTACAGTAAAAAGAAGACTCTGTGCAAAGTTTCAGCTCGATAGCTTTAAAACTGAGAGACTAGTTTGCGTAGAAACAGACAGACAGACGAACAGACGGACAGACAGACGGACGGACAAAACTCAATCGACTCAGCTCGTCACCCTGATCAAGAATATATATAGTTTATAGGGTCGGAAATAATATTTCTATGCGTTGCAAACTTCTGGGCAAATTTATAATACCCTTTGCAAGGGTATAAAAACTAGTGATGAGGAAAGTTTGTGCTCCTTTTACCTAAAATAAATTACAGAACGAAAAAATATTGATTTTTGGCGGTGTTATGTTCGTGGTATTCACCTTAAAGGTTTAAAGTGAATTAACCCTTAAAGAAAAATTAAAATTTTTAGAGTTTAAATTCGTAATCCTAAATCTATTTATATTTTTAATTTTTTAATTTGACCCACAAGACGCTCGAAACAACAATAATATGTAAAATGTTGCTATGGTATTCCCCTTAAAGGATTTACAGAAAAAAATCATTTTTTTTTTTTAGTTTTAATCTCTTCTCCTATATAATACCGGTATTTTTTTTATAATTGGTGGTGGGGCGCGAGCGCGACCTCTAAATGTAGTCCGATCACAGCCAAAATTTTTTTTATATTCAATTGGGACCAAAACGATAGTTTTGCCGCCCGAGCAAAAGCAAAATCAAAAATCTCATATATATTAAAAATTCTTCGAAAAAAATACCAAAAAAATTTCAAAAATTTAACCCTTTTTATATAATTCTGGCCAAATTAACTGCTCAAAATAAGACACATTTATATTAAAAATGTTGCTATGATATTCCCTAAAAGGATATAAAAGGAATTCACAAATAAAATTTTTTTTTAATTTTTAGAGATTAAATTCGAGAACTCAACCCCTCATTTTCCATACATTTTCAAATTTTCGATTTTGGGGCGAGCGCGTCCACTAAATAAAGTCCGATCGCTGCCAAACTTTTTTCATATCTATTGGGACCCAAACGGATCATTTTCCGCCCGGTATTTTGAAATCTATTTTTAAGGGCCAGTCTAATAGTCATGGTACCTTTTTGTCAAATGTTATGACTTTCAAGTTGAAAGTTTTAACCAAATCTACGCCAACTACTTAAAAATTAAAAACCTAAGCAATGGCAACAGTACGTATGACAGACAGACGGACATGGCTAACTCGACTCTGCTGTTGATACTGATTAAGAATATATATATACATTTGCACAACTTCATGATCCCCTTTTACCCATTGTGGGTTTGGGGTATAAAAATATGACGAGTCGATCTCACAAAGAAGATGAGAGAGAGGGGTTGGGCCAAAGTCTTTCAGTCGTATATGAAAGATTTTTAAAAGAAAAAACGACGGATCCGAAATATAATGTCACACCCAAACAAGAGCCTATGGCATTTATTTTGGATCACTATAGAACAATATTGTGCAGTTAGAGTTGACATATTTAACAGAAAGAAAAACCAAAATTAAATGAGTCAATAATGAGTCAATAATTTTACTACTTTCTTATTTAAAATAGCAAGAAAAAAATGTTTTCTTGTAAAATTTCTTTTAAGGCAGGTATAGACCAACGGTATATGTATATAACCTAAAGCAAAAAAGCCCAGCCTGTTATCTTGCTTAGTTTTTAAGTTAATGCCTAAATTGAAAAGTTTGGATACTTTTTCATTAAGGCCCATATGCCTGCTGGACACAATAGGCAAAGTTGTGGAGTCTGCAGGCGGACTCTCGCCAAGTCAGTTTGCGTTCAGTAAGGCAAAATCAACTATCGATGATTGAGATTGCAAAGGAAGCCATTTATGGAACGCGGTGGCAAATGAGCAAAAATTGCTGCCCACTATGTTTGCTCAGGACGTTCAGAACGCGTCAACACAGCGGATAGAGTGGGCATTCTGGGCGCACTAGTGTCGTTTGGCAATCCGGCATACTAGTACGCCATGATACGCGGCTATTTCTCGAGCAGGCAGTGTTGTTATAAGAGACGGAGAAAGGCATAAAACGCGAGATGTTTCAGCGGGAGTACCCCAGGGTCCCCCTAAGGCCTCTTCTATGGAATATCATGTACGATGGCATACTGCGACTACCATTTGCAGCTAGGACGCACATCTTCGGACTGGAGCTGTCAGTGCGAAAACCCGAGGTGGTACTGGTTAGCGTGGTGGGAAGAACAGAAGTGGTTTCAATGTGCGCTATACGATACCTTAGTATCATGATAGGCTCTGCTTTCGCGAGCAAGTTTGCCGAGGCGAGCAGAGCATTTTTCGCGGATAAGGCCAAATACCCGCTGCAAAAAGCATGAGCACCGACGACTCCTTGTAAGTCGCAAATCAATCATCTTGTACGTTGCTTCTGTGTGGATAACAATTTACGGTTTCCGACCTACTGCCGCGGCACACAGTGGCCAGTTTCGCTGATTCAGCGTTGCAAAAATCGTAACTTTTGAACGGAAAGAGAAATTTGAAAAATTCCAATGGGAAGGTGGTACACTGAAAAAAATCAAAGATTATAATCTTGAATCAAAGAGAAACGGTGTCAGAATTCGACTAAGACCAGATAATCTTAATCCAAGATTATATATTGTCAATTGTCTCAATTTTAATCTTAATCCATCAATCTTGGATAAAGATCGTTATACTCGACTTTAAGATGAAACAATCTCATTTTTAAGTATGAAAAGAAAAAACAAAAAAAATATATCAAGCTGTTATTATTTGTATTTTTTGTTTTCGTTTTTATTGTGTTGCGTTTGATTTAGTTATTAACAATTTTTTTCTTTCTGAAAAACTTATATAATTATTGGTATTAATCTACCTGTACTGGGACTTGAACTGAGTACCTCGGGTGACTTACCACACTGCGTGCCACTCAGCCCTCTCCGCTGTTGAGCCTCATTTTTGGCGCATCACTAGTCGTAGTATAAGAACTCAGCTGGCATTGTCGTGCTGAGTTCTTATACTGGTTGCGGAAAGAAATTTCTTTCAACAGCCGAGTCGGTAAGGAGGAGGCCAAAAAGCTTTATTGGAACGAGAAGGTTGTGGTTCGAGTCCCAGGAGAGCCGAGTTGTTTTTAAATTTTTTTATATTTTTAACAAAATAAATCTATTTATATATATCATAAAGTTTTTCAACTAAAGCTTTACAGAAAACTGTAGGACGGTTGATAAATTGCGAGATGATAAATCTTGTTTTAAGATTTTAATCTCATTCAAGTTTTTCAGTCTTGTTATTTTAAAATTTATAGATTCTCGAAAAGAGATTTTAATCTAGATTTTAGATTGAATTTTTTTCTCAGTGTAGAGAATTTCTACCGCCTAGAGCGCAATTCGGGTCAGTAGTGGCTTCCGGGATGATATCAAAATAAAGCAGCGCTCGTCATAGCAAAAATGGTGGGCTACCTGGCAGTGGAATCGGCAACCGTTTACCATACATCGCGTGAGGGAACACCTAGAATAGCACACAACGTAAAGAGAGCGACAGCTGGAGAGGACAGCCTTATGAAGTCGCAGAGCTCTTCAGACTCATCCCCAAAAGACCTCTTGAATTACAAGCTAGTCCCTAAAATTAAGCCGTGTCTTGAAATACCCCATGGGGTGGTGAAATTCTACTTACTACTAATCGATCTAACCGGTACTAATCGGTCACGGATGCTTTAAAAGCTATCTATATTGCTGCGGCCACGACAGCAGCCCCGGAAGTGCAGAGCACATAGTTCAGGAAAGGGATACCTCAAGAAAATACACAACTCGTCCTGATTGAATGTGTACACTTTGAGTAAAAAAGCTGGCGGTAAGGGACATCGTGGCAGGCGAGGAAGTCAACACAAGAAACTTCTGCGACTTGATGGTTTCGAAAACGGTTCTGGGAAACTGCTCAGAATGCCGCCGATGAGGACCAAAAGCGTAAAAATGTTGGGGCCTCTGCTGAAACATTGCCCCGCGGTCGTCCCGTATCAGTAAAAAAAAAAAATTTTGTAAAGAAAAATTGCATCTAATTTGTTAAGCTAATACTAAGTAAATAAACACGGAATATAAAAAAAAAAAACTACCACAAGCGCGCGCACACTGACTCACACCTTAGCTGTCTTCACAGGCACAATATTACTCGTAGAGTAAAAAGGTATACTAAAGTCGTGCAAATGTATGTAACAGGCAAAAGGAATCATTTCCGACCATATAAAGTATATATATTTTTGATCAGCATCAACAGCCGAGACGATTTAGCCTTGTCCGTCCTGTCCGTCTGTCCGTCCGTCCGTCCGTCTGTCTGTATGAACACCTAGATCTCAGAGATGGTAAGAGATAGAGGTTTGACATGTATGGGACAAATGCTTCTTTTATCTGCACGCAGATCAAGTTTGTTTCAAATTTTGGCCACGCCCCTCCCGCCCCCGCAATTTGGAAAAAACGTTATATCTCCTACAGTTTTAAAGATAGACAATTCGTACCTTTTAGAGATAGTTAGTAATTAGCAAAATGAATCGATTTGCCGAAGAAATAATAAAGATCGGATGAACGGTTCTCAAGTTATGAGCAAAAAAGTGAACCACGCCCCCCCCTCCCCCCGCTACCACCCCTCCACCTAAAAAAATGTTGCATACTTTTTGGATGGTCACACTAAGGAACGCAGGAACACTGTAATAAAAATGTTTTTTCATGAGTAACGGGTATATCGAAGTCGGTAAGAGCCGACTTTAACTCTACTCTCGTTTTTTTAGAATAGATAGATTTATGGTCGAAAAAAAAATTTTTAAGCCGCAAAGTTCTAACTTTAAAATGGTGGGTTTGGAAACAATTTAAAACTTTCAAATCTGAAACGAACTTGATCTTGGTACGGTATACACCTACGTACACACCAAAAGTTTTTGTCTCTATATCTTATAGGGGTGCCACAGAAACCTCTTCCAACCCAAATTCCAACCGAATTCCAATTCTTAGGTGCCACAGAAATTTCTTTTTGTGGGTTTCAAACCTCTAATGTTTTGTTAGGAGATTTTGCATAGCTCTTTTCTCACTAGCGATTTTTGTCGAAGTAGCGCCCACTACATGACAGCTATCGGAGTCTCCCTTTACCCGTGCCTCTAAGTTATTTCAGGTTAGCATGTCAACCAGTTTGGAAACCGGCTCATTAATGCCAACAGAGGCGGTGGCGCGCTTTTCTAAAATTTTCTCCCTCGTCCAGCTACCTCTGGATAAGAGAAGATGTTACCGTCTGGTTGGTACAATGCTCGAAGAAGATACAAAGTACCACTTCTTTGTTCTGGTGAGTTCTTCGATTGATCACCATTAATGATGGGAGGAGTAACGAGAATGATGGACAAATATTGCTTAAAATGGCCATAGAAGTCCATCAACTGCAGGCCAGTTATCTCCCGAGTTTGATTTAGCGGTTTGAATTTGATTCCCTCTGGCGTAAAGTCTTCGTAGCTGAAGGGTCGCTGTAAGGTGTGCAAATCGTGGATATCAATGGCCACAGGCTACGCTTTCGACAAATGTTCTGGCTTATCCTGCGGATCAATGTAACTGTTGTAGGGCCCTTGGGAAAAGGCCAGATAGCGAAGCACAGGCCACAGCATTTGGACGAATCTGTGAGCTGGTGGAGGCAACACTTGGAGTTGCTGGGTTGGATCAAGAAACTCAAACTCTGGCTGGTTCAAAAAATAAACCACAGTTCAAAAAAGTGAAAAATACATTGTTCAAAATATTAACTATAGTTCAAAACGAAGACCTAGTTTATTAGTTATTAGTAAAGAGTCGAAAATGTTTCCTTCTCCCTGTTACACAACTTCATGATCT
>JAEIFU010001365.1:0-71218 GCA_018904235.1 Lordiphosa stackelbergi | reverse complement strand
CAAACCGAGTTTTAAGCCATTCAGATGAAAAATAGTTTTTTCATGCAGAAATTTTACGGGTATTTCCCGACCGATGGGTCAAATTTTCCAACATCGGAAAATCTCACTTTAAACTATTTCGTATTCTATTCTTACTATCAGTGCAGAATTTTCCGACCATTTTCCTCGTGGGCGGATTCTCCAAAATCGGGAAAACACGTGTCGAATTGTTTCGCGTAGTTTGCGTACAAGCCAAGTTTCAAGTCAATCGGATGAAAAATAACATTTTTCCCATACAAACTTTTCCGACGCTTTTCCGACTTTTCCGGGTGGAATTTTCCAAAACCCCGTCTTAGTACGCATTTTCACCACTAACAGAAACTCCTGCCCAAATTTCAGCTTTCTATCTCTTACCGTTGAGGCTGTGCGATAATTCCCAATCAGTCAGTGAATCAGTGAATCAGGACACTCTCTTTTATATTTGTAGAGATTAAATACATAAATTACTTCTCGAATAAGTGCAAACCTCGCGTAGTATTTATAATACAAATGCATTAAAATTGCATATAAAACAAATAGATAACAGTTATTGCATAACAATTGCAAGAGTATTTTGACAGCGGCTTTTTAGCTACCATTCGTTGCATTCCTATTCTTTTCGTTTGCACTCTCTCACTTACAAAACTGAGAGCGCAAGCCGTTCTTGCTCTTGCGCTGCTGCTCCCCGTCGACGCTGTCTGCATACATTTGGCGTTGACGAAGCAGTCCCTTCGTCGCCAATTCAACAATACAGCGTCGATGAATTTGTCGCAATTGACCCTGAGAGTTTTTTTTTTTGTTTACTGGGTTAGGCGTAGTATGCACTTCAACAAAAGACTTGTGCCAAAGCCCTTTGGCAGTCTCTTTGTTGGCGGTCCACACTTTCAACAAAAAGGCCTCAATTAAATTCCGTTAAAATACTAGATTCGTATTTTCTGTATTTTTATCGATAACTCCATGAATAATAAATTTTAAATAATTTCAAGAGGTATCGCACATTGTCGATACACAAATATGCGTAAGCGGGTGAATAATAATTTCCCGTCAATAATTGAGCAAAATTTTCAAAGCAAGCTACAAAACACCGTGAGACTTCATCCTTTAAACTGGGTTATAATTATGAATATAATCATCAATAAAGTGTCATAAGTATCTGCTCATCAGGCCCCGTAGCCAGGGGTGGGTCGTGAAGAACGCATGTTAATCATTTGTATTTATCAGGGACCGAAATTAATTATTTAATTAGTTATTTTAATATAAAAATTTCGAAATAACAATTAATTTACAATTTTCAATTAAAAGTTAGTAATTAATTGATATAAAAAATGTATATTTAACGAGAGCGTAAGTTAAAGTCGGCTCTTACCGACTTCGATATACCCGTTACTCATGCAAAAACATGTTTAACAGTGTTCCTGCATTCCTATTTTTTGCTCATAACTTGAGAACGGTTCATCTGATCTTTATCATTTCTTCTGCAAATCGATTCATTTTGCTAATTACTAACTATCTCTAGAAGGCATAAATTTTCTATCTTTAAAACTATAGGAGATATACCGTTTTTTCCAAATTGCGGGGGCGGTAGGGATATTCTGCTGCGTGCTCGCTTCTAATCTAAATTGGATCATTCTATGGTCTGACATAGATTCCTCTAGTGAGACCTGCCAATCCTTTACGAAAGGTTTAATTGACTTGCTGCAGAAGGTGAGGTCAAGGATTCCAAATTGCGGGGGCGGCAGGGGGCGTGGCCAAAATTTGAAACAAACTTGATCTGCGTGCAGATAAAAGTCCCATACTTGTCAAACCTCTATCTTTTATCATCTCTGAGATCTAGGTGTTTATACAGACAGACGGACGGACGGACAGACGGAAATGTCTATATCGACTCGGCTGTTGATGCTTATCAAGAATATATATACTTTATATGGTCGGAAATGATTCCTTCTGCCTGTTACATACATTTGCACGACTTTAGTATACCCTTTTTACTCTACGAGTAACGGGTATAAAAACTACAATTTAATTGATTTGAAAAATTTTTATTTTAAGAATTAAAATAACAATTACTTTAAGATATCCTTCTTGCTGAACATCGTAGTACAAATGTATGAATGTATCTGTTGATGTGTTGTTGGGCCGTTTTCGTTGTGTATTTGTTGGTTTTGTTTGGGGTTGCTAATTTTGGCCGTCTTTCCTCACTCCAGTCAAAACACTTTTTGGCTAAGTTTTCTTCCTACGCGTTTCGGCAATTTTTTTTAAATCAAATTAAACATACATACATACATATTCACTACACTACTTAATTTAAGTACCTATTCTTGCGGTCGTCATTTTTCCGTGTATTGCACTAGTGATTTTCGATGTAAGTATTGTTTATCATTTTATTGTTAATGTTTTTGTTTGCGACATTAAGCACATTTCTCCTTCCCCTTGTGATCGCCGCTGCATAAATGAAGTTCGTCTGCTCGATATCCTCTCTAAAATTAATTGCATCTTCCCCTTTTTCCTGAATTCGTAAGCTTTACAGTGTAAGTCTTGCTTTCCATCTCCGCTCTTGTCTAACACTAATGCATTGTCAAAATCACCTTTTATGAACAGTTAAAAAAATTTTATCAATAAAAAAATCAAATTAGATCTCGACATGCCCATCATAACGTAATTTGCGGTTTTGCACAAAATTTTTTTTGTTAATTTTATAAACAATTTCAAAAATCGTCAAAAACGAAAATATGGAAAAAAGGGTTTTTAAAAACACGATATCTCAGGTTTGGTTTATCGGACAGGTCTCAAATTGATATTGGTAAAAGTATTTTACTGTATCTACTCAAATTATAATTTTATAGACTTTTAAATTATTTAATAATATTAAGTAATTGTTTGCTAAAAATTATTTATAATTTTTTCTAAGTGTTAACCACCATGATATAGCTTCTAAGGATAAACAATTTATTGCCCTAAATATAACTTAAATTTTGGTGTTTTCAAAAAGATGGGACTTTTATGGTTTAAAAGTTATGAATTTTTGAAGTTATAAACAAATAAAAGATGCCCTTAAATAAAAATTTCTCACGTAGTCAGTTTTAAAGTTATGTGATTGAAACTTGGCAATTGTGCTTTATATTTATCAAGCTTTTCAAAATTGCCAACATCACACAGATCGGACATCTATATCATATAGCTGCCATAGAAATGCTGAATTTGGTTGTGGTATAATATACTTTCAAAACTCTGGTCACCCTAATCCACAACAAAATGCAATTAATCATAGCATTCGTATGGCAGCTATATGAAATAGACGTCCGATCTGTGTGATGTTGACATTTTTGAAAAGCTTGATATATTAAGCCCACTTGCCAAGTTTCAGTCGTAGAGCTTTGAAACTGACTGAGTGGCAACGCATTCTTTAAGGGCAACTTTTTATTTGTTTATAACTTCAAAAATTCATAACTTTTAAACCATAAAAGTCTCCATCTTTTGAAAACACCAAAATTTAAGTTATATTTAGGGCAATAAATTGTTTATCCTTAGAAGCTATATCATGGTGGTTAACACTTAGAATAAATTATAAATAATTTTTAGCAACAATTACTTAATATTATTAAATAATTTAAAAATCTATAAAACTATTATTTGAGTAGCTACATTAAAATACTTTTCACCAGTATCAATTTGATACCTGTCCGATAAACCAAACCTGAGATATCACGTTTTTAAAAAACCCTTTTTTTCCATTTTTCCGTTTTTGACGATTTTTGAAATTGTTTATAAAATGAACAAAAAATGTTTGTGCAAAACCGCAAAATACGTTATGATGGGCATGTCGAGATCTAATTTCGGATTTTTTTTTATTAAAATGAAAAATAAAAATTTTTTTAACTGTTCGGTTTATAAAAGAATGACCCATTTGTGAAGAGGCGTCTGGGGTTTTTTTTGGGTTTTTTTTGCTCTGGTCAGCTGTTCCATCAACTGTTTTGGGAACATTTTTGTTAATGTTTTGTTGTCCGTAACATTGGGTATGTAGGAAATGATTATAAATTTTTTGAGATCTGTGTTTTTATCTTTTGGGCTATTGTCATTTAATTTGTTTGTAATTTCGGTGATCAATCTGTTTATGAGCTTTTCGGGGTAGTTATTTAATAAAAGGATTTTCTTGATTTTAATATAATTTGTAGGTCTGTGTTTTTTATCAGATATGGTGTATGCTTTTCTTATTATGTTTTTTGCTGGATTTATTTTCTGGTTTGGTGGATGATTTGAGTTGAAGTTTATTATTCTTCCAGAAGCCATGGGTTTTGTGTACCAGTTAAAAGTTAGAATTTCATTTTCTCTTGTTATTTCCATGTCAAGATATGCTAGTTTGTTGTGTTTTAAGTTTTTCTATTGCATCGTCCAGTATTTTGTCTAAAACTATATTAGCGAATGTTGGCGACAGTGGGTTCCCCAGAGGCATCCCAAATATCTGGTTATACACGGTACCATTATGTGTGAAGTAGTTGTTCTCCAGTAAGCAAAATTCCAGTAGTTCTTTGAATTTCCTTTTTGGTATGTTCGTGTGTGGAACTACGTCTATCCATTGTTCCATTATGGTGCTTATAGCTATTGAGGTCGGTATGTTCGTAAATAATGATATCACATCAAATGATACCAAGATCTCGTCACTCTCTATTTTTAGTTCCTGTAGTCTGTTCTTCAGTTGTATGGAGTTTAATATGTTATAGTCTTCCGATACCATGTTCTTCAATAGATATCCTATGTGTTTGGCTATTTTGTAACAAGGGACGTTTGTTGATGATGCTATAGGTCTCAGTGGGGTGTTTTCCTTATGTATTTTTGGTAGTCCATATATTATTGGGGCATTTCCTCCTGAACAGTATAGTTGATGTTTTTGTTTAATGTCTATGTGGTTATTTTTAAAAAGCTCATTAATCATGGTGTTGTTTTTTCTAACTAATTGTGTTGTTGGGTCTGTTCTCAATGTTCTGTAGGTCGTTTTGTCTGACAGCATGATATTCATCTTCTTGTTGTAATCCTCTCTGAACATGGCTACTGTTTTGTTTCCCTTGTCTGCTTGTGTTATTATCAGATTATCTTTGTGTGCTTTTAAGAATCTCTCCGTGTCCGTCGCTATTTTTAGTATAAGTTCATCCTTTTCGCTTGTCCTATTGTTTTCTTTGTATTTCATAATTCTCTGCGTTAGATTCCTTCTTGTTGATTCCTTCACTTTTTCTTCTTCGATTGTTTGGATCCCCTGTTCCAGATCTGCAATTACGTGAATTGTCGAAATGTTTTTCTTTATGATGGGTAGAGCAAATTTCGGGTCTAGTGACAGGATCCATTGGTATGTCTATGTTAACTTCGTAGACAGCTGACCAGAGCATACAAACCTTACAACAGCACCAGACGCCTCTTCACAAATACGAAAGACAGAATAAACAAACACAACAACAACAATGTAGTCTACGAAGTTAAATGCGCGGGAGCAGAGGGAGAGAGCTGCAATGGAACATACATTGGAACAACAAAACGCTCTCTGAGCACAAGAATCAGCGAGCATAGAAGAGATGTGCAAAAAGGGAAAACAACAACAGCCTTAGCGAAACACATCAACAAAACGAGGCACACAGCTGATTTTGACAATGCATTAGTGTTAGACATAGAGCGTAGATGGAAAGCAAGACTTACACTGGACAGCTTACGAATTCAGGAAAAAGGGGAAGATGCAATTAATTTTAGAGAGGATATCGAGCAGACGAACTTCATTTATGCAGCGGCGATCACAAGGGGAAGGAGAAATGTGCGACATTAAAAACAAAAACATTAACAATAAAATGATAAACAATACTTACATCGACAATCACTAGTGCAATACACGGAAAAATGACGACCACAAAAATAGGTACTTAAATTAAGTAGTGTAGTGAATATGTATGTATGTTTAATTTGATTTATTGTTTTGTGTTTATTATATGAAATATACAGACTCCCTGAAGAAGGCAAAAAATTTGCCGAAACGCGTAGGAGGAAAACTTAGCCAAAAAGTGTTTTGACTGGAGTGAGGAAAGACGGCCAAAATTAGCAACCCCAAACAAAACCAACGTATGAATGTATCTTTGACCAGTGGGTCCATTGTTTATATTCCAGTGGTTGAAGTGCTACTACGATGTTCAGCACGAAGGATATGTTAAAGTAATTGTTATTTTAATTTTTAAAATATAAATTTTTCTCATCAATTAACTTGTAGTTTTTAAATATACATTTTTTATATCAATTAATTACTAATTTTTATAACTATTAATTTACGTCCCTGGTATTTATTGATTGTAAAACTTATAACGCTGTGTGACAAATTTCAACTTTTTTCAAAATTACCAAGCTACACTATGTGTAATCGATGGTGCTACCCGAACTGATTAAATCCCTATCAGCTAGATTGGAAGCACTTATTTTTTATGGACCCTCAAAGTTTTTGAAATTGGGTGTAACAACAAAAAAAAGGTGTCATTAGTTTTGGGCAAACAACTCATTCAGATTTTTTGATAGCTGCAAACTGTCTTCGGCAAAGTTGTAGCTGACAGTCCGCAGAATAAATTCTTTTTACAAAGGTTTTTAAAAAATTCATGTTTTCCGGGAGTATTTCTTAAAAAACTCTTTCTCAAAAACGTATATTTTTACTTTTTTGAGTAAAATGTAAAATTGGCTGACAGCTCCTCCAACGGGGCCAAGCCAAGCTTCTCACAATCTCTTGGCGTGTGTGCCTTTTTTTTTAAGGCACACACTTTTTTGAGTACAACTCTTAAAAAATCAGAATTTTTCGCATACTTTCTTTGGCAAAAAAGAAGCTTTTGAGATACCAAATAACTCTTCTTAACAAAGTTTTACAATCTGAACACTTCTACATCCTCTAAAACGGCCCCAAAAGTGTGAATTTCCAAAAAAAATTCACTTTTTTGGTGTCATTCAATATTAGGTACTCAAGTTTTTCACCAAAAAAGCACCCAATTCCTTTTTTTATACTTTTAGAGCAAAGCATTGCTCGTTTTACTTGTTGTTATCCATAAATTAAGAAAAAACTGATTTTTTGATGTTTTTTTTTAGACTGTATAAAAACTGTTTAAAATATTTTAACATGCTAATACATTTTTTAACAAGTTGGGATCAAATTAGCGTAAATACTTTTTGGATCTGGCTGGCTTGAGGTCGGTGGAGAGTTACAATTCAATGTAATCAACACAAATCAACAGAGATTAATTACAACAACTTGGAATAGCAGTTGGAATGTCCGTACAACGATCGCTGTTTCGAAGATAACCACATCTTCTCGTCAGCGGATTTTTGTATTGCATATTTACATTCAAACGACCACTCAGACTCAGGTTTGATTGTGAAGTCAGCGAATAACGCTTTGGGGATTTCAATTTATCCACTTCACACCCTGAAATTCTGCAATGGTTTATGAACGTGTTGCTTTTGCCTACCAATTTGATGTAATTAATTTCTTTTTGCTTATGAGCTCTGCCATCTGGCTGGGCAATCTGCCCAATGATCCTCCATAGCGTAAATATTTTTTTTTTTTTTTTTAATTTATTACACTGGCCAACAGCCATTTTGGTCCAGCCTTATTGATGACAAATTCTGATCCAGTTTTGTGCACTGATTCCAAAACTGGTCTCGGTTTTTCTCCATCAGCTCTTGTTTTCAAGATATCGCGGAAAAACCATTTTGCTGTTTTTTTGGCTTTTCAAAAATTATGGAGGTTACACCGAGCAACAATATCTGTATTTATGAGCTCTATGCGACCGTATACATATTAAGGTCGCCTAAAAAAATCAATGGAGCATCATCAGCAAACCCAAAAGCGCCTAAATTGGCTTTTGAAGAGAAATTTTCATCAAATTATAGCAAATTTTTCAAACTTAATCGCCGTGTACCAGCCATTTGGGGTGGTTGAATTTTAATTAAAACCACTTTAGCATGTAGCCCAATGGTTCTTCTAATTTCACACATTTTTTTGAATATAAATTTCGTCGATGGACAAAGTTACAGGCGGTTAATCGCGAAAAAATGAATTAAATTTTATGGCAGGATTACTAGATTGATACACAAAAAGTGTATAGGAAATATTAAAAGACTACTTAATCTAACATAGACCTTACATTAACTGTCATGCAAATGTACAATAACATTCAATCAGTACTAGATAAAAACTATTTGCCACAAAATTCATATTTGCTTAATATCAAACAACCTCTCGAGAAACATTCAATTTTATGAATTGAGTCCACTGTCAAAAAAAAATAGTAAAAAAAATTAGAGGGAAGCAACCTTGGGTTCGACCGAAGTTCAAGTTTATATAGCCTTGGAGCATGAAACATGCCTGCCAGTTTGTTATATGGCAGCTATACGATATATTCATCCGATTTTGATCAAACTCTCCATAATTGTGTTGAAACAGATAATATTCATAACTGGAAAGTATAAAGACCCCATCATTGAAAACAAAAAAATTACCTTAATTTGTGAAAATTTGTTAATAAGTTATTATACTCTATGTACCTTCGGTACAGAGTATAAAAAAGGCCAAATCTACGGAAACAATGGCACCCCCAACAACTGCTGCTGGACAGGCACCCAAACGTACCCGAGAAAACAACAACGGGGACATGAAAGCCGCCCCGGCTACCGATGCGTTGGCGAACAAGCTCACTGAGCTCATATACCAACGATTTGACGAGCAGGCCGGCCTTATCACTGCCAGCATGCGATCAGCTGAGGTGCGGATTATGGGTGCGCTCCAGGAGCGCATCAATTTCATGGCAGGCGAACTGGAAACTGGAGATGGTGAGCTGAACTCCTTAAGAATTCAGGTGGGCAAACTTTCCTCACAGATCATAACTCAGAGGCCAATGCAAGCATTGCATGTGACCTGAGGATACATGGTGTGCCTGCTGTGGACGGCGAGAATCTGCGAACGATGTTCAACTCGCTATGCTTCGCTGTGGAACTCACTCCGGCGCCGAAGATTAGGGACATTTTCAAGGTCATTCCACGACAAGCGCGCACAGTGGTTGACCCTGTGATAATTATTAAGTTTGAGCACGTGCACGATAAGGCCAAATTACTGCGTGCAGTTGGTGATTTTCGGCGAAAGTGAAAGAGTCAACTAAATCTAGGTATGTTAGTTTTTGACTCTGAAGCTGCTCTGTACTTAATTGAACAGCTTACAAAAGAGAGTTATGCTCTCTTCAAAGAAGCGATGTAGCTTAAAAAGCCTAAGCATCTCCATGCTGTATTCACACGCAGGGGCGTTGTTCACCTGAAAAAGTGTGAGAGAGGCGACATCTACAGCGTGGAAACTTGCAAGAGCTTCGAAGTCTGCTTCGTCAGTCGATGCATTTCGCACTTAACAGGTGTAAAAGCTCTCTTAGTTATCTTAGTGTTAGTTCTTTTTATGCATATGTTTATCTGTTCAGTATTTATATTTTTAAATTATGCGCGCCTCTTTCAACTCTTAATTTTAAATGTTCTCTTATTAAAATAGTCTGATTAATTAGTTAGTCTGGTTAAACCCCCCCTTGGGGAAAATTTTTATATGCGAAATACTACTATACTAAAATTTTTGTTCTGAATAGTATTTTCCCATGGAGAATTTTCCGGTAATTTTCCCGCATGGGGGCGTATTTTCCGAAATTGAAAAATCACATTTCAAATTATTTTGTATTCTACCCTTACAAACAGAGTTTCAAGCCATTCGGATAAAAAATATTTTATTTCGTGCTGTCTTTTCCGGGAATTTTCCGACCGTTGGGTAATATTTTCGAACATCAGAAAATCACTGTTGCACTAGTGAGCCTTTTCACTAGCCTTTGGCTCGAATAGCCAGCAAAGATTTGGCCACAATTTGGCTACCAAATAAGGAAGCGATTGACTTTTTCGTTTATATATGCAAGGCAATTAAACAATTGTTTATTGGGCGATTATACAGCGGGTTTAGTTGTTTTTGACTCGATACAATTATCAAAATTAATTGGACAAACGCGATAGGCACCCTTCCGGTTGCAATTAAGTACGATTTGAGACTGAGCGCAGCAGCCAAAGTGGCCAGCGCAGCTTGTACTGCAGATGGCACGCGACAAGCAACAAAACAAAGCGACAAATGAGAGTAAGATGTTGAGAGAGTTGAGTTAGAAGGTTCTCTTAAATTTGGCAATTAGTTTTAGCTGTTTGGAGAAGGCGCTTAGCCGAACATTCTCCCCCCGTTGGAGGACTCGGGCCTTCAACATCCTTCTTAGGCAGCAAACACAGCTTGGCGACAGCTCTTGTTGTAGTACCAGTGGCAGTTTTCAATTCCGCCACCCGGGTAACGCCATCTCCTCCACGATCAGTTTGGACACCCTAGCCAGTGGCCATTTGAGTGGAGGTAAGTTCTCGTTTTTAACGAGAACAATGTCGCCAACATTAATCCCAGGACGATCAGTTTTCCATTTCGACCTCTGCTGAAGAAGAGTGAGGTACTCTTCCCGCCAGCGCGACCAGAACGTCTGTTGAAGGTAGATGATTCTCTGCCATCGGTCGAGGCGATTGAAGTTCAATCCAGTGATTTCTGGCGAAGCGAACGAACAAATATTTGCAGTACCCAAAAAATGTGCTGGTGTCAGGACATCAAGGTCATCGGGATGCTCTGTAATTGGGAGTAATGGTCGTGAGTTAATGATTGCAGTGATATGGCAAACAAGAATACGCAAGTCATCAAAGTTTAGCAAGGAATTGGCAGCCGAACGGTAAAAATGATGCTTGGCTGTTTTTACAGCAGCCTCCCATAGCCCTCCAAAGTGCGGAGAGCGGGGTGGAATAAAACGCCAGTCAATATGGTCAGCGACGCAAAACTCCTGGATCGCCTTCAGATGCTTGCTATCCAGAAACAGCTGCTTCAATTCCTCCAACTCGTTTTTCGCTCCTACCAAATTGGTTGCATTGTCAGACCAGATCTCTCGAGGACGACCGCGGGTGAAAATGAAACGTTTGAGGGCGCAAAGAAACGAAGCTGTAGACAAATCCTGCACCAGCTCCAAGTGCACGGCCTTGGTAGAAAAGCAAATGAACAGGCAAATATAGCATTTAATGGGAGGCCGTCTGCGAACTTCACTTTTGTAAAAGAACGGACCACAGAAATCCCACCAGTTACCATAAACGTATATGAACCATCAACACGCTCCTTAGGCAAGTCTGCCATAATATGCTCAAGTAGACGTGGTCTAGCTCTGAAGCACCTGACGCAGTTATTGACAACGCTTGCCACAGTTCTACGCCCACCAATCGGCCAATATAGATGTCGAATTAGTGCGAGCAACGATCGAGGCCCTGCATGTAAATTGCACTAATGAAAATTCACTATTAGGGCTGAAGTGACGGTATGACGCCTTGGAAGGATGATGGTGCGTTGAAATCAAGTGATGAATTCCTCAGCCTTCCTCCAACGCGAAGGAGTCCAAATTTATCAATGAATGGCGCAAGTGACGCTAACGAACTTGATGAAGAAACTTGCTTGTTGTCGAGTAATGCCTTGTAGTCAGCCCATAAATGTACTCTTTGTATCGAAAGAAGAAGCATCCGTGTGCCACCAAATATATCAGCAACAGTTAATCTAAAGGACTTCGTACGCTGTTGAAACTTGAAAACATATCCAAACGTTCGCAGCAAATTGTCAAAGGAATTGGCGAACTTACGCCCCTCAGATAGGTCGACTTATGGACAAACGGCAAGCAGGACTCTTTTTCTTAGCTCCAGTAACGGCATGTTCTGCACCGAATGCGATGGCAATTCCTTTTTCTCCTCACAAAGAAACGGTGGCCCATGGGACCACAGCTGAGACTGCAAGAGCTCCGAAGGTAGAGCGCCTCTAGACAAGATGTTAGCTGGATTCAAGTTTGTTGGTAGATAGTGCCATTCCATGTGGGCTCCATGTGGTAAGACTCGGTGAGATACGAAGACGCTGAACTGCGCTGGGTCGTTTCGAATCCAAGACAATGCAGTTGTTGAGTCAGACTAGCAATAGAACTGTCCAGCAAACGATCGAAGACTTAGTACTTCATTCATGAGTTGAGAAAGTAAAAGAGCACCACATAGCTCCAGCTTTGGGACGGTCAGAGTTTTGAGAGGTGCCACTCGAGATTTTGCGCACAGTAGTTGCACGTGTGTAACATTATTTGTCCTTGAGACGATGTAAACACATGCCCCATACGCATGTAAACTGGCATCGCAAAAGCCGTGGACCTCTACATGCGAATTGGGAACAAGCGTCAAACGAGGAAAACTAATGCGCTGAGAACTCCCCCCGTTGGAGGACTCGGGCCTTCAACATCCTTCTTAGGCAGCAAACACAGCTTGGCGACAGCTCTTGTTGTAGTACCAGTGGCAGTTTTCAATTCCGCCACCCGGGTAACGCCATCTCCTCCACGATCAGTTTGGACACCCTAGCCAGTGGCCATTTGAGTGGAGGTAAGTTCTCGTTTTTAACGAGAACAATGTCGCCAACATTAATCCCAGGACGATCAGTTTTCCATTTCGACCTCTGCTGAAGAAGAGTGAGGTACTCTTCCCGCCAGCGCGACCAGAACGTCTGTTGAAGGTAGTTGATTCTCTGCCATCGGTCGAGGCGATTGAAGTTCAATCCAGTGATTTCTGGCGAAGCGAACGAACAAATATTTGCAGTACCCAAAAAATGTGCTGGTGTCAGGACATCAAGGTCATCGGGATGCTCTGTAATTGGGAGTAATGGTCGTGAGTTAATGATTGCAGTGATATGGCAAACAAGAATACGCAAGTCATCAAAGTTTAGCAAGGAATTGGCAGCCGAACGGTAAAAATGATGCTTGGCTGTTTTTACAGCAGCCTCCCATAGCCCTCCAAAGTGCGGAGAGCGGGGTGGAATAAAACGCCAGTCAATATGGTCAGCGACGCAAAACTCCTGGATCGCCTTCAGATGCTTGCTATCCAGAAACAGCTGCTTCAATTCCTCCAACTCGTTTTTCGCTCCTACAAAATTGGTTGCATTGTCAGACCAGATCTCTCGAGGACGACCGCGGGTGAAAATGAAACGTTTGAGGGCGCAAAGAAACGAAGCTGTAGACAAATCCTGCACCAGCTCCAAGTGCACGGCCTTGGTAGAAAAGCAAATGAACAGGCAAATATAGCATTTAATGGGAGGCCGTCTGCGAACTTCACTTTTGTAAAAGAACGGACCACAGAAATCCCACCAGTTACCATAAACGTATATGAACCATCAACACGCTCCTTAGGCAAGTCTGCCATAATATGCTCAAGTAGACGTGGTCTAGCTCTGAAGCACCTGACGCAGTTATTGACAACGCTTGCCACAGTTCTACGCCCACCAATCGGCCAATATAGATGTCGAATTAGTGCGAGCAACGATCGAGGCCCTGCATGTAAATTGCACTAATGAAAATTCACTATTAGGGCTGAAGTGACGGGATGACGCCTTGGAAGGATGATGGTGCGTTGAAATCAAGTGATGAATTCCTCAGCCTTCCTCCAACGCGAAGGAGTCCAAATTTATCAATGAATGGCGCAAGTGACGCTAACGAACTTGATGAAGAAACTTGCTTGTTGTCGAGTAATGCCTTGTAGTCAGCCCATAAATGTACTCTTTGTATCGAAAGAAGAAGCATCCGTGTGCCACCAAATATATCAGCAACAGTTAATCTAAAGGACTTCGTACGCTGTTGAAACTTGAAAACATATCCAAACGTTCGCAGCAATGTGTCAAAGGAATTGGCGAACTTACGCCCCTCAGATAGGTCGACTTATGGACAAACGGCAAGCAGGACTCTTTTTCTTAGCTCCAGTAACGGCATGTTCTGCACCGAATGCGATGGCAATTCCTTTTTCTCCTCACAAAGAAACGGTGGCCCATGGGACCACAGCTGAGACTGCAAGAGCTCCGAAGGTAGAGCGCCTCTAGACAAGATGTCAGCTGGATTCAAGTTTGTTGGTAGATAGTGCCATTCCATGTGGGCTCCATGTGGTAAGACTCGGTGAGATACGAAGACGCTGAACTGCGCTGGGTCGTTTCGAATCCAAGACAATGCAGTTGTTGAGTCAGACTAGCAATAGAACTGTCCAGCAAACGATCGAAGACTTAGTACTTCATTCATGAGTTGAGAAAGTAAAAGAGCACCACATAGCTCCAGCTTTGGGACGGTCAGAGTTTTGAGAGGTGCCACTCGAGATTTTGCGCACAGTAGTTGCACGTGTGTAACATTATTTGTCCTTGAGACGATGTAAACACATGCCCCATACGCATGTAAACTGGCATCGCAAAAGCCGTGGACCTCTACATGCGAATTGGGAACAAGCGTCAAACGAGGAAAACTAATGCGCTGAGAACTGGACAAATTCTCGCAGAAACTAAGCCAGGCTGAAGAAAGAGATGCCGGAAGACTCTCATCCCACTGAAGCTGCTCCTTCCACAATTGCTGAAGAAATATTTTTGCCATGGTTATGACAGGCGCAATCAATCCAAGGGGGTCATAGAATCGAGCAATAGTGGATAATAAAGAACGCTTTGTTGGCTTTAAAGACAGCTGTTTGGGTGAAACTGAAAAGAGAAGCTTATCGGATGCAGGATCCCAGGCCAATCCAAGGGCCTTTGTGAAGTCAGTGCCATCGTCGAACCTCAATTGAGTCTCCTTATCCTTGTCAGGAACCTCGCTCAGAACGGCTGGAACATTTTAACACCACTTTCTGATTTGGTAGTTTCCCTTGGCTAATAACTCAGATGTCTGTCTCAGAATTTCACGAACTTCTCCCACGTCCGCACCACCAGTCATTAAATCGTCGACGTAGAAACAATGACGAATTACTTTAGAGCCAAGAAGCTTGCTCCTCTTCAGCCAACTGATGCATAGAGCGGATCGCAAGAAAGGACGCTGGCTTCGTTCCATATGTCACGGTGTCGAGCCTGTATAGCTCAATCTCATCCTGGGGAGAATCTCTCCATAAGATGCACTGCATGTAGCTATCTGGCTCAGAAACACGAACACACCGGTACATCTTGCAGATATCCCCAGTGAGTGCAATTGGAAATGTACGAAATCTCATCAAGGTTTCTAAAAGTTTTGGTTGGATGGTGGGTCCTGCCATGAGAATTTCATTCAGCGAAAATCCTGTCGATGTTGCTGCAGAACCATCAAATACAACCCGAAGCTTGGTCGTAGTATTGTCATCCTTAAGAGTACAATGATGTGTGGGTTCCACCAAAGACATGTGATTCAGTATTAGAGCTGGAGAAACATCGATGATAACATCGATGCATCGATGTTTTTATCTGAGCTGCAAACATCGATGATTTTTTTTCACAATCGATGTTTTTGCAGCCCCACATAAACAAGACAAGGCCACGCTATTTTCTTATAAAATTAGCTTGGCGTCCATAAGAAAGGTAAGGTGAGCAAATTGCGGTTCTGTCAATATACAACTTCAAAAAAATGTGATTAGACCAAACCCTTATATGTATTAATGTGGTTGATGCTTATCCATTTACATGCTATAATCAAAAAAATGCGATATATAACTCACAAATTTTCCATGACTTCACACACTCCCAATTTTAGTTCAAGAAATCTTTTGACTACCCTGCTTTAACGACGTGATTTCCAAATGTTAGCGAATTGTGAGTTTTTAAATCAAGTACTGTGGCCAATGAATAACTAAAACAGTCCAAACTAAAATAATTTGTATGGCATTATTAGAGCAGTCGCCTCTCGGTGGAATAGTTTTTATTTAAAAATAAAGCGAATTTTTCTTCTGTTTGACCATTTATACACAATTTCACTCTAAACTTTAAGCAGCTCCAAAAGCCCCCATATAAAAACTTTACAAGAAATGTCAGAAATCCATACCTCTTAGAAAAGGGTGCCACTTTGCAAATTTCTTGGAGAAAATATGCCACTATATCACTAATTATCCCACTAATATGCGAGATGCAGCGAAACACACAAACAATGGGAAGTGAACTGTTTGTCTAAGTCTGTCCAAGCTCTTTGAGCCCACAAAAAGAAGTGGATAAAAAAACCCTTGTATTCCGGCGACATCCACAGCTTCTGAAAGGACATTCAGTAAAGCTGGACAAATCCTGTCGGACCTTAATTCCAAAGAATTGGGAGCGTTTAATGTTCATTTGTAAAAATTTAAATAAATTTAAAAATACTTAACAAGAAACATATAGAAAACAACAAGAATTTTTGATTTTGTTTCTATTTTTTGGTAGAATTTTGGCAGCAGTATATTTAGTGAAAAGGTAGGTTCAGTCGATTTGACGATTAAAATATACTATAAAAAAATCATGAGATTTATCACGCTACAAAAATGGAAGTCGTTTTCGACTGCATCTAAAAGAATTCATAAATCTGCGAAAGTTAAACAAATATTTTGAAGCAGATAACTTTTAAGTAAAGGGGAATAATGCAGCTTTTTATTGAGTGCTATTATATTCAATTATTTACATTAGTTTTGTTTTTATAAGCTTTAATATTATGAAGAACGCGACATTTAGCACGCGACATCTTAAAAAAAGCTAACAGTGAAATGGACATATCTTCGGTATTCAGGCCAATTTTCTTATAGCAAAGAATCAGAAAAGCTGTACTTACATTTTAAGATTTATTTTGATTTTTATTTTCAATATTATGTTAAGAAAAATCATATTAAAAAAAAACAATTTTTTTCAACCACGGTGGATCTGTGGAAAGGCCCATATATTATTTATATTCTCTTTTTATTTTCAATTTGATCTCAAGCGAGAAAGTGATTAGGAAGCTACATCACCAAAATCTTAAAAATTGAAATAAACATCGATGTTTCATCGATGTTTAACTGCTAAAACATCGAAAACATCGATGTACGTGGACATCGATGTTTGTCCAGCTCAAGCACACACACACGCAATCATACAAGTAACGGTTCCTTGCTTTGTGGTCTCTCATTCTCGCTAACTTCGAGCGCTGTGGAAATAACTGTGTCGGTCAAACGGATTTCTTTCGTCAAAATTTTGTGCAAACATACAGACATATACCGTTTTAAATATGCCTTTGGACGAAAACGTTTCTATTGGTCCAGTGCAAGACAGGGTGCCTTTTTTGAAGCGCAAAGTCTACATTATGTCTACATTATTCGAGCGTGTAATGAATTTTGAGCGTGCGTTAGCTGTGGGCAAAATTGAATCAATCAGCCTTATTGATTTGGAAGTGCGTTTGAAGTTGATTGAGCAAGCTAATACAGACTTTAATCTCGCGCATAATTCGCTTGAAGAGTTGGACTATAATGAAATTGGTAGCAAACTGCGAGATGACTTTGACGAGTGTGTCGTTTCCTTAGAAGTACGCGTTCGGTCTAAATTGCAACGTAGTTCAAATCAACCGCCGGCAAGTTCAACTCTTTGCAACGACTCCTCTACGGAACAGCCAACTATAATCATGGCAAGCAAATCGCGCATACCAGAGCTCAAGCTGCCGATATTTTCTGGAGGCTATACGGAATATGCAGACTTTTCATCCATGTTCAACACTATCATCGACAAGGATCCGGACTTGACAAGTATTGAGAAACTCCAGTACTTGCGATCCTGTCTTCAGGGTACGGCCTTGGATGCCATAAGAGCGCTGGAGATTTCTAGTGACAACTATACTGTTGCGGAAGATTTGCTTAAAAATCGGTTTAGTAATAAACGACTTGTATTTCAGCCACACATCAGCGCGATTCTGGGACTTGAGAGAGTGGAGTCGTCGTCTGCTGTCAAACTTCGTCAGTTCTCGGACAATGGGTGAAGACAATGGGTGAATCAGAGGAAATAGCTGGCTGCATGATAGTGTACATGCTTCTTCAAAAAGTGGTCAGCGCAACGCAAGCAAGGAGCATGCGCCAATTGGCGCAATACCATCAGCGGAGCAGTTTACAGCGTTTTTGGATGCGCGGTGCCAGAAGTTGGAGAATGTGGTGCATGCTCCGGCCACCTACGCGCCTAGTAACCAGGTTGGAAAGAACAACAAAACTAACAGTAGAAGTTCGTTTATGACTACTAAATCTTCTGGTCCTGGTTGTGTATTTTGCGACAATTCGACGCATTCTATTTATTCCTGCACACTTTTTGCCAATCTCTCGTGTTCCCTTCGCTTAAAAGATGCCAAGAAACTAGCTCTGTGCCTTAATTGCCTAAAAAAGGGACATCAGTTGCGCACATGCAAATCTATCTCTTGCCGAGAATGTGGTGCCAAGCATCATACCTTGCTGCATTTCAACACTTCACAACCACCTAAGGCGCACGGTGCTTCATCGCCGGCTCATACTGAACCTCATTTACACTCATCGTTGCCAATTAAAGCTTAATCGAATCTATCTACAGCTAACTCTCTTGTTGCCCAGAATCTCAGCAGTGATGTCGTGCTCTTAGCAACTGCAGTCATTTTGGTCAAAGATCGCGCTGGATCTCTTGTGCCATGTCGGGCACTTTTAGATTCAGGCTCTTAATTACATCTTGTGACCTCAAGTCTCGCTCAACAACTAAAACTTAAAAGAACAAAATCATCAGCTTCAGTATCGGGTCTTGGTGATGCCAGCTGTATCTCCGAAGGGTATACTGTTTGCCTCAATCTGAAGTCGCAAGCATCTGATTATGATTCAAATATTGTTGCTTTGGTAGCTCCCAATATCACCGATCACCAGCCCAGTTTTCCGATTGATACGGCAGATTGGAAAATCACTCAAAATATTCAATTAGCTGATCCACACTTCTTCAGGCCTCATCGCATAGACATGCTTATTGGGGCAAGTCTGTTTTTTGATCTACTCTGTGTTGGCCAAATTAAACTTGCGGCAGGATTACCATCGCTCCAAAAAACTAGTTTTGTTTGGGTGGTATCTGGAGGTGGTTATCAGCCACGCAGGACAGCTTTAGTTGCAGCTCAGTCCTTGCCTAAGGCTCAGCAGACCCACGATCGAGTCAATGAGATGCTAAGGAGTTTTTGGGAAATTGAAAATTGCAGTGAGTTCTCTGTTGAAACCAAGCAAGAGGACCTTGACTGCGAAGAACATTTCAGGAAAAATTTTGTTCGATTGCCATCAGAAGAGGTTGCCTGTAAAACGAAATTTGGATATGCTTGGCGATTCGTATACTCAAGCATATAGGCGATTTCTCAATTTGGAGCGTAAACTAGAGCGTCATCGATGAAACATCGATGTTTATTTCAATTTTTAAGATTTTGGTGATGTAGCTTCCTAATCACTTTCTCGCTTGAGATCAAATTGAAAATAAAAAGAGAATATAAATAATATATGGGCCTTTCCACAGATCCACCGTGGTTGAAAAAAATTGTTTTTTTTAATATGATTTTTCTTAACATAATATTGAAAATAAAAATCAAAATAAATCTTAAAATGTAAGTACAGCTTTTCTGATTCTTTGCTATAAAAAAATTGGCCTGAATACCGAAGATATGTCCATTTCACTGTTAGCTTTTTTTAAGATGTCGCGTGCTAAATGTCGCGTTCTTCATAATATTAAAGCTTATAAAAACAAAACTAATGTAAATAATTGAATATAATAGCACTCAATAAAAAGCTGCATTATTCCCCTTTACTTAAAAGTTATCTGCTTCAAAATATTTGTTTAACTTTCGCAGATTGATGAATTCTTTTAGATGCAGTCGAAAACGACTTCCATTTTTGTAGCGTGATAAATCTCATGATTTTTTTAAAGTATATTTTAATCGTCAAATCGACTGAACATACCTTTTCACTAAATATACTGCTGCCAAAATTCTACCAAAAAATAGAAACAAAATCAAAAATTCTTGTTGTTTTCTATATTTCTCCTCACTTTAAAGGCGTACGAATGTCGCGTTCGCGACTGTGGAAATGCCCATATATAAATTTGATAAATTATAAGACCAATGTCCCTTCTAGGGTTCTCGATCAAATGTTTCTTGTTAAGTATTTTTAAATTTATTTAAATTTTTACAAATGAACATTAAACGCTCCCAATTCTTTGGAATTAAGGTCCGACAGGATTTGTCCAGCTTTACTGAATGTCCTTTCAGAAGCTGTGGATGTCGCCGGAATACAAGGGTTTTTTTATCCACTTCTTTTTGTGGGCTCAAAGAGCTTGGACAGACTTAGACAAACAGTTCACTTCCCATTGTTTGTGTGTTTCGCTGCATCTCGCATATTAGTGGGATAATTAGTGATATAGTGGCATATTTTCTCCAAGAAATTTGCAAAGTGGCACCCTTTTCTAAGAGGTATGGATTTCTGACATTTCTTGTAAAGTTTCTATATGGGGGCTTTTGGAGCTGCTTAAAGTTTAGAGTGAAATTGTGTATAAATGGTCAAACAGAAGAAAAATTCGCTTTATTTTTAAATAAAAACTATTCCACCGAGAGGCGACTGCTCTAATAATGCCATACAAATTATTTTAGTTTGGACTGTTTTAGTTATTCATTGGCCACAGTACTTGATTTAAAAACTCACAATTCGCTAACATTTGGAAATCACGTCGTTAAAGCAGGGTAGTCAAAAGATTTCTTGAACTAAAATTGGGAGTGTGTGAAGTCATGGAAAATTTGTGAGTTTTAATAAATCGCATTTTTTTGATTATAGCATGTAAATGGATAAGCATCAACCACATTAATACATATAAGGGTTTGGTCTAATCACATTTTTTTGAAGTTGTATATTGACAGAACCGCAATTTGCTCACCTTACCTTTCTTATGGACGCCAAGCTAATTTTATAAGAAAATAGCGTGGCCTTGTCTTGTTTATGTGGGGCTGCAAAAACATCGATTGTGAAAAAAAATCATCGATGTTTGCAGCTCAAAAATCGATGCACGAATATCATCGATGTTCTCAGCTCTATCGATGCATCGATGACTTATCCAGCTGAGGTTTCATCAACACGCTCTATAGTTGAATTTAAATTTTTGTTTACCGCGTTGCCTTCTTACATAACTTGCAAATGGTCAATTTAAAGAAAAAATTAATAGAATCTTGTAGAAATAAATTATATTTTTTTTTTTTGCTTGATGCTGCCTTTATTTGATAAAAGACAGCAAAAGCTGGACAGCCGCTTGACGCATTAGGCCAGGTACAATAATTATTTCTTTGTAGCTCAATAGTCAAGTTAAAACCGGAAGAAACCTGTGCCTTGAAAAAGGCAGGCAAGATTAACAAGTGTCTTGAAAAAGGCAGGCGTGGAGTTACGACACTCCATCTACGTGTGCGATGGCACAGCTCTCACTCTACCGACGTGTGCTATCACAAAGCCTTCCCGAGCAACTGCACATACAAATAAATTAGGCTTGTGTACTGCACCAGAGACGCTCGCTCAATGAACACGTCTCCCGAAGCTAAGCCGCTTTCAGCCTATGCTGACTCGCAGGCCGATTTTCGAAATCAAACGAAGCTACGGATCAAGCGTAGGAGGCAACATAATAAGAAACGGTTTAGTAGTACGATATGTTTATTGATGGTGACCGCCAAACTGTTCTATTTTTATGTTCTTCTAATTTACCAACTCAACCTTTATATCGACTGCCTAAGACAGCGCGCTGCTTTGTTAGAAGACTATACTGACGTTACAGTGCAGCGAATAAGTATTCGCATTAAGCTGTTAGAAACTGGTCACTACACAACGTGTGCACCAAATTGCATGCGGTTTTTTAAAAATGATAGCCAGAGTATGTAACATGGTTTTTATAAAAAAAATGATTACTTTTCTATAAATATAGTCAACGAAATCTAAAATTTCGGTAAAAAATTTGTGTTTCAGCAGAAAGGAACATTTTATGATAGTCAAATTTAACATTTAATTCATTTAGTAAGCAGCGAAGCGCGCGGTTCTTCGAGTAAACAATTTAATTTACAATTAAAAAACAATTAATTTAGAAATTAGCTTTGACTCGTCCGGTCATATTTACCAGATATTGAAGCCAGCTGTGAAGTAGCCATTTAAATGCTTCTCAAACTTTGCCATTCGGATTCGGCATTAAACTGTAGGTCCTTTTTGAAAGCACACAAGGCAACAGATTGTGAGAAGGGCTTGGCTTGGACCTTTTGGGTTGTAAAGCCAAATTTACATTTATATTATACTTCTCGCCGACTAAGCATAAAAATTCTATAATACCAAATCAGTTAAACATGATAACAAAGATAAGTCAAAATCTTATAAGTAAACTGCAACCTACGCAACCCTGTTGTAGCAGTGAGACCATGATATTTTGCACTAAGCTTCTAGCTAGACTTTTTGTAACAAAATGAAACATTTTGAAGTTCTGTCGCAGGACGGATTTTGCGAGATATATACAAGATTCTGTTTCACCCCCGAAAGTGAAAAGAGAACAAGGAGTTTCTGCACTTAAACCATGGCTTCTGTTAAATTTTTAGAATCGATTGTTGTAGGTGTTGATTGCAAAATAGTAGAACTGTCATAATTGTTAGACTGACGATATTAACAGTTTTAAGAGTCACTGCAAAGGATAGTTTTAAGTGTTTCTGTAATCGACTGAAAGAAAACTCAAGAAACAATTATTTAAACCTCTCTACACGACTAAAACAAAAACATAAAATGAACAATTATTTGATGTACTAATCCTTAATTCTATTTGTTTTCAGTCGTTGGAAAGCACAAGACGAATGCTTGCTCTCTGCGAGGAGGTAAGTCTATTGTATAGCTGGTTATGATTGATGATGAAAATAAATCCGAAATATGTATGTATACGCACTGTCGAAAGTAAGGGTTCGAAAAAATTACTAAAATTGATTCACTTTCAAGCCACAAGAATTGTGTTGCTTGTTCGTTATCACTTTTTTCGTCTGTCCGCTTTCATCTTGGAATACTAATCGCGAGGTGTAGCTCAAGTTTAGCCAGTGGGGAAATACTGCTAAAAAGGAGAAAGAGTTTAAAGCATACCTAGGAGAAGAATCGTAATAAAATTTAAAAAGATTACGCATAAAGCAGTGCAGTATGCTGTACTATGCTGTACTATGTTTCTGAAATTTTTATTTTAATTTTTTTGACAAAAATTTCATGATGCCACATATGTATCACTAAAATAAACCATACTCTTGCTGAGAATATATTAAATCTCTCCATATATTTTTCTGTGTGAAATAGCTAAATGTCTGATAGGACCCCCTAGAAAGAAAACTAAGAGCTGACACCAATGTACCTTCAGTTCATTATATATTTGGAGCCTAACGTGTAGCACGTATGGCTTTTTCTTGATTCGTGTAAACAACCACTAACTCCATCCAGAGAACTGCAAAACTCACTTTTTTCTTGATTGCCTCATACACAAAAATTCTTACTCACATTTAATCAATCGTAAAAACTTATTTATGAATATACTCAGCTCGACCTCACATTTATTCATCGAACAAAGCTGTGCATCGAAATAAATCACAGTCATACCGCAAACGCATTGTGCGTTCGATCGCACAAATCACAGCGTCGACTGGCCAGCGCAATGTTCTCTCTCTCTCTCTCTCTTTATCTCAATCGTCGTTGTGCCAAAGACGAACATGATTATATTTAGAGTCCGAACAATACAATTGAGTTTAAGTCAACGGCGAACATGTTGATTGTGCAAGTGTAATACATTGAGCCCAAAGCCAGTTTATTCTGGTGTTGATTAATGTATGAGCGATTTGCAATGGAATAAAGCCGTTCTATGGCTCCATCCTAACAAATTTACAAAATCTTTGCATAATTTACGGCTCACTCTAAAAACAGATGGATAAACAAAAAGGTTTTAAGATTGTGTAGTAGCTTTTAAGAACTACCATTAAATTTTGTCAACCCGAGCTAGACCTCCCTGATTCTCCCTGATTCACCTGTTTATATTTTTATATTATATATACCCACTTTCACCCACATATCACCCACATGCCATCCACATCCCACCCAGTTCCCGCCAAAAAACCTCACACTTCTCACCCACATCCCACCCACTTTCAGCCCACATACCTCCCACTTCCCACCCACTTACCACCCACATCCCACCCACTTTCAGCTCACATCCCCCCACTTTCAGCCCACATCCCCACCAGCCCACTTCCAGCCCACTTTCAGCCCACATCACACCCACTTCCCACCCACATATCAGCCACATAAAACCTACTTACCACCCACATTCCGCACACTATTCTCTCACTTCCCAGTAGTCATCCGGGCGGTATTTCCAACATCGGAAAATGCAATCACCTTCAATACCTACAGACCGGGTTTCAAGTCAATCGGTAGAAAAATAGTTTTTTTGCAGAGTTTTCCAAAAATTTTTCGACCGTTGCACAATGGTCCCAAAGTCGATTTTTTTGGCATAAAGTCTGATTATAAAGATTTCTGCACGAAATTTGGCTTATACTCATATTTCGGGCCCCCAAAGCGACTTACAAATATTCGTTCACCTTAGACCATTATTTTATATAGCTGCCATATAAACGATCTGGCCGATTTTCACTAACTTTGTTGTTTTTTAAGCTATTGAACTGAAATTCAGTTTATACACGTATTTTAGGCTCCCAAGGTATTCTACCCAATTTGGTTCAATTTGGACTATTATTTCATATAGCTGCCATATAAATGATCTGGCCGATTTTCACTAACTTTGTTGTTTTTCAAACTATTGAGCTGTAATTCAGTTTATACACGTATTTTAGGCTCTCGAGGTGTCCTAACCAATTTTGTTCAACTTAGACTATTTTTTTATAAATGGCTGCCATATAACCGATCGGGCCGACTAGCATGAATCTAGCTGATTTTGATGATGTAATAAATGCAATATTTACAGAAGCTAATCTTTAAACACAACTTTAATTAGGTATATATTTTTAATCATTAAATTCAGAATCTAAATTTAAACAGTATTTATTCTCAATATCGGATCTATCCGAATCGCTATCAACAGTATTATCTTCATCACAATGAGGGTCCATACTACTACTTAATGTAAAAGAGGGGAAGTCGGAAGAGGTATCTTTTTATTTTGTGCCTTTCTTTTATTTAAACATAAACTAGAGATCAGTGTTTCGCGAGAGTCCATAACTCAATGAAAAAGTCGTGCATATTATTCTGACAACTGCTTTTTCGTGCATGCGTTCTTTAATCAATACTTAATGCTCAAACTCGAAGTGGTCTGAAAAAATCGTGATTTCGCGGGTTTGTGAAAATTTGTGATAAAACCAATTAGACTATCGTAAAAAGGACACTTCAATGAACAATATTGCATTAACAGTTACGACAATCCACGACAATCCACCAAACTTTTACTCCACGAAACAGAATTATTTAGAGGTTAAGCTCGCCTAAAACAACACACAACAAATACACATAAAAGAGAGGACAAAGCACATATATAGAACAAACTGAATCGAAATTGCATTAAACATACCCTGTACATTATTTTCCATAGTTTACTTCAATGGTTTTAATCAATTTTCGTTTATTTTGAAGGCAATAAACTTAGACAAAATTTTCCACAACAAAAGCCACGTGCGGAGTTAAATGAATGGCTGACTTTCAGGGCTTCGCAAAATTTTTAGGGCTGCATTTCATAACAAAATTTTTTGATTCTATGATCGCTGGGATATACTCTTTTAAAAAATAAATCAATTTTTCCACAAATCGCAACTTTTTTTTTGCACTTTATGCCAAAAAAATCGACTTTGGGACCATTGTGCGTTGGGTCAAATTTTCCAACATCAGAAAATCACATTTCAATTTATTTCGTATTCTGCCCTTACAAACCGAGTTTCAAGCCAATCAGATGAAAAATAGTTTTTTGCGTATTCGTTTTTTGCTTGGACGGGTTTTCCAAAATCGGAAAAGCCCGTGTCCCATTATTTTGCGTACCGTTTCAAGGCAATCTGATGAAATTTCCATAATAACTTTTCCGACGGTGCTCCGACTTTACCGGGTGGGATTATCCGGAAAATTAGTGCCCAGTTATTGTAAAATTTTCATATAGATCTTTGAAAATGAGTTTGAATCTGATAAACAAAAAAGTTTCATACAACAGTTTTTCGTGAATTTTCCGACTTTGGCGATAGATTTTCCAAAATTTGAGAGTCACGTTTTTTATGATTTATTATGTGTAACTTTGAAAATGAGTTTGGAGCTAATCGCTGCCAACTAAACTTTCGGACATACAACCTTGACCGACCACTTAGGGGGGGGGGGGGAATTTTCCAAAAAAATTGGTATGCAGTTATTATTGAATGTTCATATAGATCTTACAAAATGAGTTTGAACTTGATCGGATAAAAAACAAAAAAGTTTCAAACAACTGTTTTCCGCGAATTTTCCACATTTCCCGACAGAATTTTCCAAATTCCGATCTTAGTACTCACTTTCAGCATTAAATAAAACTATTGTGAAAAACTCAGCTTCCTATCTTCAATAGTTTAGGCTGTGCGATGGTCACCACTCAGTTCATGAAATAGCGTTGTACTGTCAACCAGCCTCCTTCGTAGTGTTGTGCGTGTCTTGTTTTAGAAAAGTTGTGGACAATATCCATAACTTAATGACCTAGAGCCTGCCTAAAAAAGTTATACTCTTTTAAATATATAGACTAGCATAAAACCCGCTGCGCCTTAAACAGTATAGAACCACACAATATTAGATATAATTATACCCCGTAGAACCCAGAAATCGAAATTTGCTGATGGGTTTTCCCTCCAACTCCCACCCCCATCCCACCCACTCTACACCAAATTCCCATGCACCTACTTCCCCCAGTTCCAACTCACTGCCCAACCACTTCCCGCCCACGTCCCGCCCACATCCCATCCATTTCCCACCCACATCCCACCCACTTCCCATCTGCACTCCACCCACATCCCTCCACATTCCACCCACTTCACAACCACTTACCACCCACTTCCCATCTGCATACCACCCACATACCACCCACATCCCTCCCTTTTCCCGCAACATTCCAGCCACTTCACAACCACTTACCACCCACTTTCAACCCATTTCCAAAACAACTAACCACCCACATCCCATTCACTTCCCAGTGGGCATACCGACGTTATATCCGACATCAGAAAATGAAATCCCATTTTGACCTTACAAACCGAGGTTCAAGTTAATCGGATGAAAAATATATATTCTCGTGTAGAATTTTCCGGGCATTTTCACGCCTGTGAGCGGATTTTCCGACTTTAAAAAATCTCATTTTAATATATTTCGTATTTTGTCCTTACAAACCGATTTTGAATCCAATCGGTTGAAAAATAGTTGTTTTTTATGCAGAATTTTTCGGGATTTTTCCGACCATTAGGTCAAATTTTCCAACTTCGAAAAATCACATTTCGAAATATTTCGCATTCTGTTCCTACAAACCGAGATTCAAACCTATCGGATGAAAAATAGCTATTTTGCATGTAGATTTCCGGCATTGCAAAATCACATTTCAAATTATTTCGAATTCTGTCCTTACAAACCGAGTTTCAAGCCAATCGGGTGAAAAATTGTTTTTTTCATGCAGACTTTTCCAGGAATTTTCCGACCGTTGCACAGTGGGCCAGCTTGTATGGAGACTGCGGCCAAAAATACTTTTAGTAGAAATTTCGACTTGAAAATTTGTTTACGGCTTTATAAAACCGTTAGTTGTAAGATTTGATAAAATGGGCGTGGCTAAGCCCTTACACTCCCACCCCTACCATACAATTTTACCAAGTGTAAGAAAAAAGTTATTTCAAAAGTTTATATTTGTGTTTCAATTTTTGTTTATTTTGTTTTGTTATGTTAGTTTTTGTATTAAAAGCCTCCACTTAACATAAAATAAAACAAAATTAAAAAATTTAATTAATTAAAAAAACCTAAAAAAATCCAAATATTTCATAAATCATACTATATATCGCTGCAATCTCAGCTTTTAAAGTTAATCAAATACTGGTTTTAGTCGAATTGACTTGTGCTTGAACAGAAGCTCACAAAAAATAACCAAACACTACGACAACAAGCACTGCATATAACAGCTGCACCGCACAAAGCAGTAGCAAAAAAAACATAAATGTAGTTAGTCTTTGGTATATAACAGAACTTTCCGGCACTTTGTGGCAGCTGAAGTCTTGTTATTTAGAATCTTCAAATGTTGTCTAATATTACCTAATAAGTCAAATTAGGGGGCTCGGGGGGGATCACTACTATTACCTTAGCTGAAAATATATCACATGGACAATGGCACACTAAAAAAATCACTGACGAAAAATTAATTTTTTTAAAACGTATAAAACAAATTAAAAAAATTTAAATTATTTAAAAAATATGTTAGTACCTCTATTTATAATATTCAATTTCATTTTTCTTAATATCTGATTGATTAAAGTAGTTTTATTATTTTTAAAGTTTTAGTTGGATCTCAAGCTGCTCACTTTTCAGTAACCAATGAATTTTATGCTCTTTCTTTGGAAGCTATTCTTATAGAGTACCGTTAAAATGAAGCAAAACCAACAACACAATAAAAAAGCTTGGTCATTTATAAGTAAGAGATGACACTTACAAAGCCAAATTTCTGACTTTGATTTTTTTATTTTTGGGTCAAATTTTCCAACACCAGAAATTTACATTTCAATTTATTTCGTATTCTGTCCTTGCAAACCAAGTTTTAAGCCGACCGCAAAAAAAAAAAATTTTTTTGTTCATGCTGAAATTTTCCAAGAATTTTCCGACCGTTGGGTCAAATTTTCCAACATAGAAAAATTACATTTCAAACTATTTCGTATTCTATCCTTATAAACCGAGTTTGAAGCCAATCGGATGAAAAATATTTTTTTGGCAAAATCGGGAAAACAAGTGTCGAATTATTTCACGTACTATGCTTACAAACCAAGTTTCAAGTCAATCGGATGATACAAACTTTTTCGACCCTTTTTCGACTTTTCCTGAGAAACTCCTGCCCAAATTTCAGCTTTCTATCTCTTACCATTTAGGCTGTGCGATGATTGCCAATCAGTCAGTGAATCTGGACACTCTCTTATATATTTAGATACTAGCATATAACCCGCCGCGCTTCGCTGCGCCTTCAAAAGTATAGATCGAATGCACACCCACTTCCCCCCCCCCAATTCTCACCATCCATCCGGTTTCCACCCACATCCCACACACTTCCCGCCCACATACCACCCACATCCCATCTACATCCCACCCCCATACCTTCCACCCACATACCACCCACTTCCCGCCCACTTCCTGCCACTTCCCGCCCACATCCCACGCACTTCCTACCTACATACCACCCACATCCCACATACTTCCCATCTACATTCCACCCAAATCCCTCCCATGTCCCGCATACACACCACCCCTTCCCGGTGGTACTTCAAACATCGGAAAATGAAAACACAAATGAATTCTCATTTTGACATTACAAACCGAGTTTCAAGTCAATCGGGTGAAAAATAGTTTTTTCATTCAGAATTTTCCAGGAATTTTACGACCGTTAGGTAAAATTGTCCAACATCGGAAAATCACATTTCAAACTATTTCGTATTCTGTCCCTACAAACCGAGTTTCAAGCCAATCGGATGAAAAATTGTTTTTTGCATGCAGAATTTTCTAAAATCGGGAAAGCACGTGTCGAATTATTTCGCGTACTATGCTTACAAACCAAGTTTCAAGTCAATCGGATGAAAAATAACATTTTTCACATACAAACTTTTCTGACGCTTTTTCGACTTTTCCGGGTGGAATTTTCCAAAACCCCGTCTTAGTACGCACTTTCACCACTAATAGAAAATCTTGTCCAAATTTCAGCTCTCTATCTCTTGCCGTTTAGGCTGTGCGATGATTGCCAATCAGTCAGTGAATCAGTGAAAGACTGAGCGTGTTCAGCAGCATAAATCGATGACAAATAATCAACTATTTTTGTTAGATTGTGCTGGTGAACGGACATAATGCGCAATCATGTTTGCTATTTTTCGTGATTGTGTTAGATGTGAATCTAACAAAGAAATAGTTTGTTAGAATTGTTTATGATTTGTTTTCGATAGCACACAGCTGTCAGAAGTAAACAAACAAGCAATTTTGAGAAGGCAAATGCAAAATGAATTCGGAAACCTCTTTGTTTTTAATAAATGAATTGACAGAGGACGTGGATTCGCAAGTAGCTCACGGAAATTCGTGCAAGGCTCTGAAGGCTCCACTGTTTGTTGCGGAGGAGGAGGGAATCTTGAAAAGCCGTCACTCCAAAAGGAGAAGGCCTGCGTACGAGTAGTAACCACCTCCTCTGAGTACATGGACACCTCAACACAGTTTGTCAAGGCACTACCATTCTGCTCCTCCTAGAGAAGAGCTTGATAGGGATGCCCATATCCTCATACAAGATAATCACAAGGAATGGTTACTGGTTACGGAACTATGGAATAATCTTCTGGCTTGCGCTGTAGTTAGGGTCACGTGGTCCTCGTTGGTCTGGGCCATAACGAGTCACTGCCTTATTGGCAGGCATGCAGCACGCTTGCGCGTCGCTCACAACGATTTCTTTAGAAGAACAGGAGGAGACATTACTTCATCTTTTTTGCCATTGCCCAGCTCTAAGTAGAAGGAAACTCAAAACTTTTGGTCACACTTTAAATTGGGACAGTACAAAAATATAGAATGAACAAATTTAAGGATTATTTCGTGATGTCCCGTGCATCGTTAAGAACTCATAGCTACAGATGGGCTCGCGACGGGACTCCAGCGGGACCCGAGAGAAGTAAGGGATCAGGCGCGAGGATATTGAATAAAAAGTTGTTGGTCGCGATCGTGGCGGGACGGGAACGAATTGTCCTTATTCGCCCATCTCTGCTTTTAGCCCACTGCCACTCTGTTAAAATAAACATTTTCAGATCCTTCTTTGCGTGGATCGGAGTCCTTCTTAATGGTAAATGTATGTTTCGACAAAGGAAAAAGATTTGGCCATCGGATATTGGATTTTATGTGCACATTCGCGCCGGTCCCGGATCTTACAACAAACATTAAATGGCTAACAAAGTCAAACAAAGGAAAATTCAAGGGGAATTTCAGGAGCAGTTGGTGCTAGTGACGACGGTCATAAATATTTAGTAGTCAGTTCTTAATTATATTAAGCTGTTTGTTGTCAAAAATTCAAACCTTCCGCCAGCAAAAATATATCGATAACTTTGTGGACTAAAAATTCTATCAAACTCGTTCACCAGCAGACTAACACTTCTTTTTTGATTGATGATTTTTGTTAGATGATTGTTGTATGCCGGTGAACACGCCCAGTCAGTCAGGACACTTTCTTTTTATTTATAGATATTAGGTTGTCCCAAAATAGTCCAAGTCGTTATTTTTATCCATACACTCTACATTTTTTACTTTTATGTCAAAACAGATATAAATAACATTTTAAGAAGGTAGGACCACGGTAACTGACTTACATTGATACATGTCAGTACATGCTCTCTAAAGCTGACGCGACCAGACGGGTCGATGTGCTTTTGATTACTTGCTATTTGGTTGTAGCAAAGACAATGGGCGTGTTCAGCAGAATAATAGATCCCATAACAAGTAGCATAACAAAATTATGCATCAAATAGTTTCTGCTGAACGAAATGCTACATTTTTAAACAACGCAGCGGGCGGGTGAATTTTGGAATAGCGGCGTAGACACATTTCCGATCCGTGTTAACATGAATTCTGCATAAAAAAAGTTACAATTAGGTTTAATTATATTTTAGAATTTATTGTTATAATTTATAGCCGATAGAAGTCTTATCTTTGCAATCAATGCACAAAATGTGCATGTTTTTATCGATAGCATACCTATCGATACACAATTACTTTTGGTGGCAGTAGTATCACTTCAAAGTAGCGTAGTATTTCTTCGATACATGGTCCTCTATCATGATACTTGAAATTGGCTATCATGATACCGCATCACTCCAGTTCAGCAGAAGTATCAGTGCAAATTTATACTTGATCAGGGAGCCAGTTGTTCTGCTGAACAATGCCAATATAATATGAAGATGCACAACTTCACTTAAAGTTCTGATTCGAAAAGCAGCAAACAAGCGCGCACAAAACATCAAAAACATTGTCAATCATTCCACATGTCAGGGAAATTACGCAGTTCTAAAAGTGGGATTAGGTAATAAAAATTAAATTCTTAATTCTTCCTGTAGTAAGTCAGTACAAATATTCAAGTAAAAAGTTTGGCATCAAGTCGGGTATCATTGTCCAATCGCAATAATATTTGTTTTTTGAGTTAATGAGGTCAAATAGAATAAAATAGAGGGAGAGAGAGCCCTGCATGAGTCAACTCGTAGTTCCTTTCGAATCCCCTTTCAAATAAATCAGCTCAGGAAATGTTTGCGAATCAAATAGTTCAGCACAAATTATACTAAACCATGGTAAAATTAAGAAGGTAGAGTCGTCAAAAATTCCCCATTGTTACTGAGTGTTTTTCATCATTCAACTGGTTCCCCAAAAAGAGGCAGTCTACTTCAATGACTTCAGCTGGTATAATTCCACCATGTACTTAACAAGGTAGGCGCACTTGCTATCTGTCGGTAAGAAAACGTTGTAAGCGACAAAACTCCGCGGACGAATTTTTTTTGATTTGACACCAAGCGTGTACATAAAATCAATTCCTCTCACTCTCGCTCTCGTTGACACAAATATACCCAGCGGCGCAAATTGCCATTACATAATGGGTTACTCCTGCGTTACTTTGCCATCAGTATGAAGGAAATACTCCCATACAATGTGCATTACTTTGCCATATGCATGGCCGCTTTGTAAACGGGGTGCCTACAGCCTGCATTTCTAGTAATAAAGGATGTATGCCAGAGCCTAACTGTCATCGGATTCCCATTTCGAATGCGTAAATTATTTTAAAACATGTAATGCAGAATGTTCGCAATCTGTTTGTTTTGTTAGTGCATTACTTTTTCGACAGGCGTAATGCATGTATTCTACAGAACACGTTAAGCTGGGTACCCAGCGGCGCAGAGCTAATGCACTGAAATCGCTGATTTTCGTTAAGAGAGATTGTAATCGAAAACAAACAGACTGCGAACATTCTGCATTACAATTAAAAAAATAATGTACGCATATGATAACAGTTCAGATTTGGCATTTGTACAATACATCCTTTATTACCAGGGCTGCAAACCTCATAAAAATTGACAGGGGTTAGAAAACATATAGGTAAACTGAAATAAACAAAAGTGAGGATTGATAATATAATATTCGAGCTTGGATCATCGACCGATTTAGCAGGCTCCAGGTCAGTGTCATGAAGCAATGAGTATTATAGATAAAATTTAAGCTACTCAATTTTAAGCAGTGCTAGGCGATAGTCTACATAGAGATTTTTCCATAGGAAGATTCCGCAAGACACACACACAAACCACAAAAAAGGGTCGACTGTACAGGTGTTTCAATTACCTGGCGGTTTTATCATCAGCAGGCTTTGCCTAGTTATCAGAGGCCATCTCATGCTAGCATTGCTATGACTGTTTGGGATTTCCAAAGGCGTCACAAGTGCAAAACAAATTTACTGAAGACGTTTTGTAGATGTGTGCCCCATTTCGGCCTTTCTGTATAAGTGGTGCAAATTCTCTCATCTCAGTCAACGCACTGCATAAATCAATCATTAGTGTGTCTTCCAACAATCTTTCCTTATTACTGACTGTATCACTGGATAAAACAAATATATGAGTAGAAAATGTGCGCTAGACTGATACTTGTGTTGCAGGAACAACTAATACAACAAATGCGAAATTTTTAAGTTTTTAAGAATGATAGTTGGTTAATCTATGGGTGGTTCAGAACTTTTAGTGATAGATCTTCTGGACCTAATGGGGGTCATGGTAAGTTGCTGATCGGTTTCACTTGGCGAACCCAGGGTGATTCTGGTTTACTGCAGCTCAAGTGACTCACACCTCCTCATGGTGTCCATCGGAAACAGAGCAATACATCCGCAACGCTGCTGGCTAACGTGAGCGGCGATCCGCCCTTCCCTACAGGGTGTAATATATAGGGTTAGTGCGTCGGGTTTGGTACCCACCACCGTAAAAAATCTCCACCAATGAAAACTGCGATTACAATGCCTCGAATACGGACCCCCTCTGACGACGACTCACGCAAACGTTTTAAGGACCACGATTTGTGTATATGCACCTGGAATGTGCGCACCCTCAACAGAGATGGTGATGATATCGCTTGGTGAATGTCTTTAAGAAATATTCATCGGACGTTACTGAACTCTAAGAAATGCGATGGATTGGTCATGTGAGCAAGATTATAACGCTACAAAAAGAGAAGACAAAACAGAAACCACCAGCCCCCTAGGAGATATACTACAGCGGGCAAGTTTCCAAGATCGAGTTTGTGTGCGGCTTTTTAGTGAGTGATAAACTACGCCACTTTGTCATCAGCTTTACACCAGTTGACGAGCGGCTTGCCGCGCTAAGACTTAGGGCAAAATATTTTAATATTAGCCTTATCTGTGCACACGCGTCAACAGAAGACAAGGACACCTCGACAAAAGAGGAATTCTATAAGCGCCTGGAACAACTATACGAGCGCTGCCCCGATAACGACATAAGGATCGTGCTAGGCGATTTTAATACGAAAATCGGGTGAGGAGGTTTTGGTTCGACAGTCGGACGATTTAGCCTTCATGAAACAAACTCCTGTAACGGAGAGAGGTTAATAGACTTCGCTGTGGGCCGAAACCTGGTCACAAGCACATAGTACCAGATTTGAACACCTCGACATCCATAAGGCGACCTGGAAGTCCCCAGATCAACGAACACGAAATCAGATTGATCATGTGATCGACCGAAGGCACTCATCGAATGTACTAGACGTGCGTGCGATTCGAGGAGCCAACATAGACTCGGATCATTGCCTTGTTGCAGCCAAGGTACGCACGCGGCTCAGTGTGGCACATGCCTAACGCTCTGGCACACGTCGAAAGCTAAACGTCGAGAAGCGGCAATCACAAGGGACCTCTGAAGCCTACACAGCTAAACTCACCCAACTGCACAGGGAAAATTAAGCGCACAATGCAAATGGAGAAGCTACTTCTCCAACCTACTGGGAGGCGAGGACAAACGTGATGCCGCCCATAGAGAAGTTGCGATGCTACCAATCGACAAGAAAGAGATAGACTCGCCGACCCAACATGAAGTCGGTTTAGCCATACAAAGGCTAAAGAACAACAAATCATCAGGCGCGGATAAGCTGCCCGCTGAATTGTTCAAGGCTGGAGGGGAAGAATTGGTAAGGTGCATGCACCAACTTCTGTGCCGTGTTTGGGTTGACGAAATCATGCCCGACGATTGGAATCTAAGTGTCCTTTGCCCAATCTTTAAAAAAGGAGACCCTGCAGTTTGTGCCAACTATCGCGGGATCAGTCTCCTTCCCATTGCATATAAGACTTTGTAGCGTATTATTTGTGAACGTCTAAAGTCGCTTATTAACACACTGATTGGACCTTATCAGTGTGGCTTTAGACCTGGGAAATCCACCAGATATTCACGCTACGACAAATTTTGGAGAAGACCTACGAGAGAAAAATTTATGTCATGAAATCGCCACTTATTTATGTTAGGTCGATTGTAAGCTATAGTATGACCACAATGTCTCAAAATACAGTAAAAAATACTGAAAAAAATACTACCAAATAGTAACGTCGCTCTGATTTGTCAGCCGCTTTAATTCAAAAAGTGTTTATCACATTACAGTTTAAACAATTTAAAAATAAAAAGACTGTTATTGTATGTGCTTATACATATATTTATGATTTGTTGAACTATTTTGGTGCGCCCTGCATTTGCTTTTAATTTGTTCGATGTTGTCCAGAAAAAGGTGCTGCAAATTATTCAATTTTCAATTAAGTTCAGCAAATCGGTTGTGCTTGCAATCCACACAAGTTAACGTATTGGCAACGCTGGCAAATGCCATTTAAAAAATGGCTGATCAGCTGCTCGAAGCTGTTTTTTTTTATATGGAGTTCAACATAAAAATTTATTTTCGTGCGCATTTATTCGTTCTGGAAATAGGCCTTTAAACAAGCCGTCTCATCTCCAAATAAGAAATAATGTAAAATATTTTAAAGGCAGATGCTTGAGTTACTACAACGTGTCAACACACGTTTCATAAATACTGCTTAACTAATTGGATAGCAGAGAAACACTAATGTCATAACTGTGATTTACTTAGTCAATCCCAAGACTTAAAGGGAGCAGTCTCAAAAACACCTACAAGCATACAAGAAGTTTCACTCACCAACAAGAGCTAGTACTTGAGCTAAGAGTTGTCAACCCACTTAAAAATAATCAAAAGCGTAATAACACAATGTAGACCCTGCTCCGAATTTTCCTCTATAACAGGGTAAGCTTATTTTCCGTAGCTAAACTAAAGCTTTCTTTGGTCCTTTTTCCCTCAACTCTCATCATAGCATCGCTGCCGCGAGGTAGCTGTGTTTGTCTTCTTGCCGTCCTCTAAAAAGTTGACATGTGGTGGCGCATTTTCTCTGCAGAGAGATATTGCGCAAAAGGCTTAAAGCCTCATTTTTTCCTTGTAAATGCTGGTATGTATAAGCTCCCACTCTTACCTACAAAATTCCGCATTAATTAAAGACTTATAGTTTAGGTTCCAATCTCGTTTTTTACATGTCCAATTGTCATTCTTAGATACAATTAATGCAATTTTTCAGAATTTTAAAAGTTATGGAAAATTTTATGGTGGGTACAATTAATTGAAACGATTTAATGTATTTTTATACACTTGAAACGTGTATTATAATTTTGCCCAGAAGTTTGCCACGCATACAAGAAATCATTTCCGACCACATAAAGCATATATATTCTTGATCAGCATGACGAGCTAAGTCGATTAAGCTTTGTCCGTCCGAAGTTAGCTTTGCTTTTCTCGTTTTTAAATGGTTTTATTTTTGTTGTTACCTACCTATATATTAATCAATTTATACTATAAGGTTCACTTCACCTTAGAGTTCGCTAAATGTGGATTCTAAGTCGAAAATGGAGAATTCAGATTCACTCCGTCAATAACACGTGCCTGTCAAAGAGATTCTTCCATGCCTGTCAACGATAACCCATCGAAAAAGAAAGAGACTACATCTGACACGGTTCCGTTGAAGGAAAAATATATAGAGAACGCTATCCGGCGCTCCGGGTACAAAGCATCACTTAGGTATCTTAAGACACTTGAGAGCGGTAAGTCGAAGTCACCGACAGCGAGAAAGACGTCACTACGCAGGGTAATACAGACAAACTAAATGCCCCTGCTACCACGACGGGGATGATATATCCATCCGAATCTAAGGTCGGCAGAGCATCCACGGAGGACACCGAGAAGCACCGCAGGAGACCGCCCGCACGGTCGACAACACCCTACCAAAAGTAGGGACGGTTTGGCGAAACTGAAGTTTTTAACGAGTGAACAAATCGCTCTGCGAGTCTATTTAATTCTGTGTGAAACGGGGTGGAGTCTGGCTTGAGTTGTGGTCCGTTATCGCTAACTACTGTTTTTGGCTAACCCTCTGATTGCAGTGGGGTGGACGTCGTGATGTCGTCAAACTGAGGCACAGACACAGTGGGGGGTTTCTCTACGTTTGTAGCTTCAATTTATTCACAATAAAAATTTAAAAATCTGCTACGCTGAACATCACATATATATATATATAAGTATAAGCCGGCTGGAGATGGCACCCGAAACGATAACAAGGGTACTAGGGTATTTACTCCAGCAGATAGTTAAATAAAGTCTAATTTATACATAAGCGTACGACTATTTATTTCACTGGGAATGACGGAAACATAACGCAAACATCCCGTCCGCCTTGCATTATCGGATGCAAAAAAAAGGGAGAGAATGGCACTTCATTGGCTTAGGGCTTTGTGAGAAACGGCAAAGGTCACTCATCGAGCGCAGGATCCGGACAATATCCATCCGAAGACGGAGCTTTGGGCAACGGGAAGTCCGTTTTGGCTAGGCATGAAGCCAGCCTGGATGATACGCGGGTAAACGTCCGCTCCGAGCACTAGAGACACCGTTGCTGGCAAATGAAAGCGATCATTGGATAGACGCAAATTGGTAAATTTGGCCATGACGTTATCACCACGCGTAATGGAATGCGGAACGCGTACTGGGACACCAACTGGAAGACCATCTCCAAACGAAGTTCAGCCTGAACTGCAGATCGGATCACTGCCGTGCCGATCTTCTTGGAGCCCTCGTTAGTTGTGGAGAGGCGAAATGCTGACGCCAAGGAGGAGTCAATGAGGCTGAATGGCGTGCACGGATCGATCAACGCCTTTGTGTCGTATATGGTCCTACCATTGTCTACGAGTACCGACGCTGTCGGAAGGACTTGCGTACTCTGTTGCTGTAGAAGGACCGTCAAGGATGGCGGAAGAACCGGAGTTTGTGAGCGTTCAGATGACTGTGGGAATCGGGACCTTGTGGAGGTGCGCGAGACCAGCGAGCGCTGGCAGTGGAGATTGTGAGCGCTCGGATGTACGGGGAGACTATTGGCGCTCACGAAGGTGCAGGAGCGTGTGGTTATCCTGGCCGCAAGTACGACATTTGTCACCACTGCGGCATGATCCACGGGAGTGCTGATGTGCCAGACAGTTTGCGCAGTACTTATTCGCCAGAATTGCGCGGAGCCTCTTCTCAGTGCTGAGGCGAAGGAAAAGCTTACACTTCCGAAGATGAAGGATTCCAGAGCAGACTCGGCAACGGAAGGACTGAGTTCCTCTGGAACGTCTGCTCTCCAAGGCGCGTAGATTCTGGGGACGAGGTGCCATTTTGAACTTCGAAGCTGGACGGTATAAAAGAAATGTAATGAGATTGAATTAGTACTAGGAACTGAAGTAAGAAATAAAGTAGAAACTAGAATGACAAATCTACGATATTTTTAACGCTGTTTATGCTTGAGATTCTGGATTTTGTGTAGGAAGAAAAAGTAATTTAGCAATCGGTCGCCGAATGACGCCACGCGTGGTATTAATATCTTCCACTCGAACTCTTTTGTCAACCCCAGGGTACACTGCGTGCACTCGCCCGAGGTTCCATTCGTTGGATGGAAGATTGTCCTCCTTTACGACCACCAAATCACCGACCTTTATGTCCGTTTCTGGATGTTGCCACTTACTCTGTTTATGCAACTCTTTTAGATATTCGTCTTTCCTCCGAATACAAAATTGCTGACTCAAAGCCTTCAGGCGGCGCCAACGATTAATGATCGAGAGGGCCGACTCTTTAATCTCTGGTTCGCCTGTGGACAGCAGAGGGCCACCAATGAGGAAATGGCCTGGAGTAAGTGCCAACAAGTCCGTAGGATATTCGGACATAGGGGATAGGGGCCTGGAGTTGAGGCAAGATTTAATTCTAGCTAGAAGTGTGGATAGTTCTTCGAAAGTGTACTTTATGACAGCTGTAGATTTATAAACCAAGGTCTTAAAGCTCTTCACTCCCGCCTCCCAGAGCCCCCCATGTGTGGAGCCCCAGGTGGTGTGAAACGCGAGGAGATATTGGCTATACGAAGCTGTAACGGAGGTTTGCAGTGATTCTAAAAAGTCACGAGAGAGTTGCTTTGCCGCACCGACGAACGTTTTTCCGTTGTCTGAGTGAATTCGATATGGACAGCCTCGTCTGGCTATAAAACGGGCAAAAGCACCTAGGAATTTTTCGGTAGTTAAGTCCGAAGTGACTTCCAAATGGATAGCCTTGGTAGCGAAACATACAAACACGCATACGTAGCATTTCATTATAAGGCAGGCCCTGCCTGTGTAATTTTTAACACCAAAGGGCCCAGCGAAGTCCACGCCAGTATAGATAAATGGCCTGGAGAAAGATGCGCGCTCTACGGGCAAGTCTCCCATCAACTGCGTTTGGAGTTTTTTGCGGTGAATGATGCAAACCTTGCATGACCCAGTTACCGATCTTCCAAGGTCTTCACCCTGGGGATCCAATATTTTGATCGGATCATACGCACCATTAACTAATTACCTCCATGAAGAGTAATTTTGTGCGTGAAATGGGCCAAAAGGCGCGAAAACCGGCAATTTACTGGAAGTAGGATAGGATGCTGCTCGTCATACTGCAGGGACATGGAAGCCCTGATACGACCACATGCTCTCAGGAAACCAAATTTATCGAGGAAGGGGTTCAGACTTAAAATGGAACTGGAAGAATGGATGGGTCGCTTTTCAGTCAAAAAACGGATCTCGGATTCGAAGTGTCGGCGTTGAGCGCTGCTTACGAGGGCTCGTTCTGCCTCTCTTAACTCCTCGCTTGTGAGTCCACCCGTGAAGCTTTTTGGCATCCTCTGGCAATATCGAACAAAGCGCTTCATATAAGCCACTACTCGCATCGCACGGCCGAAATCGGAAAAACAAGCTAGCACATCTTCATGCGCTGGTCCTTTTGCGAAGTGGGTCTTTATTGAGCGCATTTCGAGATCAGATTCAGGAATCGTTTATATTGACAATGGCCAGGAGTTCTGCGGAAGTCTTAACCCTTCCGGTCTGCCCCACCACAACTTGTTATGGATTAAGTCGTGCGAAGGGATACCTTGACTTGCTAGATCTGCGGGGTTTTGCCTGTGGATTTGCTAATCTTTGCGACTCGATTCGCCACAAAGGCAGTCCACTGACATGGCGGTTTGCGCAGCCAGGCCAGAACGATGGTAGAATCTGTCCACAAGTGGAAGTTAGAACTGGTTGTAGGCATATCGGATAAAAAGGCCTCAATCATCTCTGCTAGGAGGACTGCGCCGCACAGCTCTAGGCGTGGAAGTGAAACGGTCTTAACAGGAGCTACTCGTGACTTCGCAGTAAGGAGATGTACTAAAATTTGTTGCTCGTACTCGACGCGCACATAAATGGCTGCCCCATACGCCTTTTGCGACGCATCGCAAAATCCATGATGCTCGACTGTGGCACCCGGTTGGCTACCGACCCACCTGGGGACTCGGACTTCGCTTAACGCTTTGTAGCTGAGGAGAAACTCACGCCATTTCTGAAAAAGGTCGTCGGGGAGCGAACTATCCCACCCAAGCTCTTGCAGTCAAATTATTTACATGAAAATTTTTGAGCTAGCAATGAACGGATCGAGCCAACCAGCTGGATCAAATAGTTTGGAAATTTGCGAGATCATTGAAAACAAAAAAGTTTTTTTCACTAAAACTACTTTTTCAACCGATCGTTCCTATGGCAGCTATATGCTATAGTCATCCGATCCGGCCGGTTCCGACAAATGTGCAGCGTATTTGTACCAAATGACTTTGTGCAAAGTTTGGTTACGATAGCTTTAAAACTGACGGAGGAGATAGCATAGAAACAGACGGACAGACGGACGGACAGACAGACATGGCTATATCAACTCAGCTCGTCACGCTGATCAAGAATATATATACTTTATGTGGTCGGAGATGCTTCCTTCTGTGCGTTACAAACATCCGGACAATTTTAATATACCCTCTCCAAGGGTATAAAAATTAGAAAGGTCGCCAGATAAATACAAACTCTATATAAGAGACGGCACGCTCTCTTGTTTTGTAAACGAAACTAACAAAAGTTTCAAGAAACAACGCAAACGCTTTTTTGAATGCTTGAATTCAAAATTAACGGCCAGTTCTAAGCTCTCTCAAAAGCTGTAGCTTTTGAACTTAGAACTTTGAGCTTAAGCTTAAGCTTATGTATACCAAAAAGTTGAAAACATGGAAGCTTGTCCTATTTTTACTTTCATTGTTTTTTGAGGTTCCCAACTGATTAAAACATTGATTGTATGGAAAGGCAGCTGAAGTGATGTTTTCTTCAGCGATAAGCCTACTGAAGATTCATTCGGGAGAATGATGAAACGGTACCGTATAGGCAACCAGCTTATTTTTGGTGTACAATAATGCATAAGTTGTTTTCAGTTGTGAACAAACACAAGTTTTTCGGACCTAGAGCCAGCTAGAACTCACTAATTAAAAATTAGAAAGGTCGCCAGATAAATACAAACTCTATATAAGAGACGCTCTCTTGTTTTGTAAACGAAACTAACAAAAGTTTCAAGAAACAACGCAAACGCTTTTTTGAATGCTTGCATTCAAAATTAACGGCCAGTTCTAAGCTCTCTCAAAAGCTGTAGCTTTTGAACTTAGAACTTTGAGCTTAAGCTTAAGCTTATGTATACCAAAAAGTTGAAAACATGGAAGCTTGTCCTATTTTTACTTTCATTGTTTTTTGAGGTTCCCAACTGATTAAAACATTGATTGTATGGAAAGGCAGCTGAAGTGATGTTTTCTCCAGCAATAAGCCTACTGAAGATTCATTCGGGAGAATGATGAAACGGTACCGAATAGGCAACCAGCTTATTTTTGGTGTACAATAATGCATTAGTTGTTTTCAATTGTAAACAAACACAACTTTTTCGGACCTAGAGCCAGCTAGAACTCACTAATTAAAAATTAGAAAGGTCGCCAGATAAATACTGAACTTAATTTAACTTAATTTTTTTCAAAACACTTTTTTATAATTAGTTACATGGCTGGTTCCGACTGCTGAACTGGCAGAATTTTTGTAATTTTAAAATTTCATACCAAGGCACCCCCACTTATAAGTGGTTTTCTCAAAAACTGTTCACACGATTTGGATCAGATTTGTTGTAGATACCTTTGAATATATGTATATTATGATGGTATAAGCAGTATGTGGGTACATATTCTTAAAGTGGAGTTATAGGGCATGATTTAAAAATGTAATTTTTTTGGTTAATTTTGTATGGGAAAAAGAAGAGGTTGGTCCACTTATAGGAACTTTTCTCAAAAACTGTTCACACGATATGCATGATTTTTCTTTTAAAATTCTCTGTAAAGCCTAGTACGGAGGGCGTTCGAATTTTCCTTCAGCTGTCAAACTCCATATAAAAAAAATTGCTTAAGGAATTTTTCCTTGTCTCATTCAGATGTTTGGTACGGAGAAAGCCAAGCAATACACACAAGGAATTTTCAGAGTTGCCATATCGATGAACCGTGTGGACTGTATCGAACAGCTGATATTTCTCCCAGAGATATTGTGCAGTCATTTTTTCCTTGTGTCAGTTGTAAAAAGGCAAGGCAAAAGGAAAAAAATGGAGTGCAAGACTAAAAACTGATGCATTGAATGCAGATGGCAAGCAACTGGACACCGCATTTACAAAATGTGCTTGGGAAGCAGTTGGTGTCCAGTTAAGAAAGGGGTTGCACATAATCACTAAATGTGGCTGCCTCATACTCCTGCCCCAGACAATCAATATGGAATCTTGCGCCACGCTTGCGCAACATGTTATGTTATTTCAGGGCACAGTCCAAGGCATGAATTGAGCCATCTTGCGTTGCAGCGATATGTGCACCTGAGTGGGATCCTGCTCGCCCTGAAAAATGCCGTCGTGCAGACGCCACTGCAACTGCAATTGCAACTTCCTTCATGTTGTGCATTGTGCCTCATTTTATTTAAATCATATAATCAAAATACAAATCAGCTGGCCTATTTATTTATTTTCTGATTTCGTTATTTTCTTTTGAGTTTACCTGGTCACACTCTCTTTTACATTCCACAAAAAGGAATATTAGGCAAATTTCTTAAAGGAAAATTCGAACGCCCTCCGTACTAGGCTTTAACTGTGTCTAATTTGGTACATCTCCTGAAAGTGAAGATATAACCAAAAATGTGGGAAGCCGATTTTTCAACTTCATTGACCTAAAACCAGCAATACATAAATTCAGCCACCGGTTATATAAATCAATAGTTTATGCAATTCTTAACAATATTGCATTTACAGATTCTGAATTAGTTAGATAATTAAGAAATAAATCAAAAAATAAAAATTTCCCTAGTGTTCCAGATTCCATCGTTCCAAATTGACGCTATTTTTTTCGACGCTATTTTGAAGCACATACTGTAGTGTGAATAGTCTATGTCTAGTATGTATAAGCCGGCTAGAGATGGCACCCGAAACGATAACAAGGGTATTCGCCCACTCTAGCAGATAGTTAGATTAAAGCCCCGAATACACCACACAAATTTTTGCGCAAAACGCTAATGTGTGTTAGTGAAATATGGGTGTATGTGTCACACGCACGAAATGCGTGTACATATTTCACTAACACACATTAGCATTTTGCGCAAAAATTTGTGTGGTGTATTCGGGGCTTTAGGGCCGTTTTCTCATGTTGCTGTTTTTGCAAATCTAGGTGGATTTGCTTTATTTGATTTTCTCATGTTCAAGGTTAGCCATCTAGATGGATTTCGTTGCCATCTACTTCATCCTGATGTATTTCAAAACCATGAACATGCTTAACCAAATTATGTATTTTTATGTGTGCACTCATATGGTCACACTGAAAAATATTTAAAATCAAAAAAACAACTGCTGCTGAAAACAGTTAAGTCTGTATTGATTAAAAGTAAACCCAAAATGAAAAATATTGGATGTGGCTTTTGTACGCAAGACACCTGCAGACATAGCCAAAAAGACAGATCCGCATTTTGATTCCCCTAGTTCATTGCTTAAGCTAAGTTCACACAGGCAGATAATTTAGACAAATTTTGATTAAAATAGAGATGATTGAAGATTTTACAGGATTTAAAACAAAAGCTTTAGTTTCATACACAAATAATTTGATTAAATATGCCCGGAAAGTTTCACAATTTGACCTTTATGGCCAAATTTTCATCAAAATTTGTCCAAATTATTTGCCTGGGTGAACATAGCTGTAGACCTATTGCTTAATCTCCCATCATAGTAACAAATCGTCAAAAAAAAATATCCTTCTCCTCCTCTGTAAAATGCAAATGCTCACTTTTTAAAATTGGCGCGCAATAATTAAAACAAATTTTTGCCGATTGACAAGGCGCTGCCAACTCCCTTTTAGTGCCTTTCCAGCCCTTCCAGTGTGACCGTGGCGCAAATGCCCGAATTCATAATCCATCTACATGAGACAACCGATTGCACAAAATCCACCTAGTTGCGAAATCTAGGTGGATTTCGATTTGAGCAAAAACAGGAACATGAGAAAACGGCCCTAAGTTTAATTTATACATTAGCTTACGGCCAATTACTTCACTGGGAATGACGGAAACAGAATGCAAACACCCTCAATTGCGAATACAGCTGTTAATGCGGTTATAGTGTTGGTTGTCGTCTATGCATACGTTTCCTCTCCGAGGCGGATATTGCCTCTTACTCTTGCCTAATACTCTTTTAATACAGCATACGCTGCAACTTTTGGCTAGTTTTGAGATGATTAAGGCATCTGGCACCTGGTCACTATACAAGTTGAAGTGTAGGTATTTGTCTGTTTTTGTAGAATTGCAGAGGGGAATTTGGCTTTAAAATGGGGTTTGAAAATAACACACAATGTACAAAACATCGAGTTCTGAACAAAGTAGAAAACAGTAAGCATTGATTTTTTTATTGTTTTTATAAAAATGCTCAAAATGTTTTGAACAGTGTTCCCTAACATTTTTTGTCAAAATAACGAACATTGTCTAATAACACAGGTGTTTTGAACACTTTACAACTAGGTGTGTTTCTAATACTAACATAGTCAACAAATAAAAAACATATTAATTTACATTTTGAAAATTTTACATTTCGACATTCGAAAGCGATAACATTTTGTACCCTGTAACTACAAATTATATTCCTGGGTATGGTTTTCAAAGTATACTTTGCATTTAAGCTTGTGATTAAACTCATACTCATACAAGATACAGCTATTATTTGAAATTCTGAGCAAAATGGGAAGACCGAAAAAATGCGATACCAAGGAGCTGTCTGGCAACGATTGGACAATTAATATAAAGATGTTAGCTGCTATGCAACAAAGACTTGGCTAATTCTTCTGGAAATATATGAGAAAGGCAGCTTAACGGAACCGTCAAAAAAAGCAAACATACGGGTGTGTTCCAGAAATCTCTAGAGGTTTTCGTATAAACGTTAGCATTTCATATTAAAGCTGTTTGAGTTTTTATGTTTAGGAGCTCAAATATGCCCGGCTACTAGATTAGATGACAAAAGTTGAGCGATTTGAAACCGCCTGCTCAAAGCCAAGTGATTTGATGCGTACGGTTTTCCTTCCACATAATCTAGTAGGCAGTCTGATTCTTGGCACTTTGCAAATAAAGTAGTCCAAGTTTAGTTCGAAGTGCAATCGTTTATACGAAAATCTCCAGAGATTTCTAGAACACCCCTGATAAAGACAGTGCTGAAAATATCGCGTAGTGAATATTTAAATACACTTAAACAACACCATATTTGAATAAACATAATATACTCAAAAGGAATTTAATTTGTTTTCTGGGTGGTTGCATTTTAACTAGTGTTAGTTCGTTTTGGTCGTTTTAAAGGATTTAAAGCAGGGTTTGTCAAGAAGAGCGACGGCAGTTCCGGCCTGCAGGCCGGCGACTGAAAAGCAATTTGCACTTTTGGCATGCGTTCGACTAGTGCCGGTGTGTATAGCGAAATGCGGTCCCTGAGGGCCAGGCGTGGCCTTCGTAGATTTAAAGACTCATCCGATTCGGTAAAGTGGCTTGAAACATTCTTAATGAACTTTTTTATATTCTTCACCATCGGTCATCCATGATATTTTAACGCGGCTTGGTACTAGAAAATTCAAAGTTCTGCAGTCATCTAATTTTCAGTCTTGAATCACTGTTTTATTAATTTTTACCGGTTCTATGGAGATCCTTGAGCTAGATCCTTCAGATAGAAATACCCTGATGCTCTGGGACCTAAGATTTAATGATTGCTATCCGATATTACTAGCCCCTGGCAGGTTACAGGTTATACCTAAGCAATTGGGTATTCCCTTTCATCGGCATGCTCCGAGGACGGATCACGTGTTAAGGTTAAACAACCTAACAAAGTAAGCGAGATGGCTGTAGATAGAGCAAGGTATCAGCAATTATTGAAGTAACTGGAGGAAGAAATGTGTGTGCCGTCAGACGGACCAACACCAGTTCCAGGTCAGCAGCCTCCATTACGGATGGAGCTGGCCAACACCAAGCTCATAAGCACTTGATGGAGCCTGGCTCTTGCAGTACTTCGCACAAAAAACAAAGATGAGGCCGCCAACAAAGGAGGCAAAACCTCCAAACAAATGGCCGCTCGGCAATCATTGCCGAGGGACTTACCAGTCTTCACAGAAGACCCCAAAGAAGGGCCACTATTTCTCAGCTCATATGAGACCAGCACTAAGATCTCCGGCTTCAGCAATGAAGAAAATGTTTGCCTTAGGGGAAAGGCGCTAAAAGCCGTGCGAGACAGTTTTTTGCTCCCAGATCTGCTGCCGGACGTGGTACGCACATTAAAAATGTACTTTGGTCGCCCGGAACATATAATAAAAGTGCTAATTGAGAATGTACGCAATTTACCTTCACCGAGGGGCAAGCTAAAACCACTAATCGAGTTAGCATTTGCAAAAATGCAATTTGTCAAAAATATGTGTGCAACAATGAAAGCAACCAAGCTTGATGCACACCTTAACAATCCAACGCTACAACAGGAACTCATCGAGAAGATGGGACCAGACATGATGCTGAACTGGGCAATACACTCCAAAACTATTGAGTGCCCAAACTTACAGGATTTGGCAAATTGGTTGTTCGAGCTAGCGGATGCTGCATGCCGCGTATCAACGCCGAATATAGCTCTGACAGCCGACAAGAAATTTAGCACGAAAGGCCATGCTCAACCCACATGCCGCTGGCAAGGCCGATGATCAGCAGCGAGCACAATGTGCGATTTGTGAAGATACACATAGTTCCACAGCATGCGAAAAATTCAAGCGCATGACCGTGGCGGCCAGGTGGGAAGCTGTGAGAATCAACCGACTGTGTGTACAGTGCCTAAAGAGGCATAAGGGATCGTGCTGTAGCAGAATATCCTGTGTCGTAAGTGGGTGCCATGAAAATCGCAACAGCCTCCTTCATAAGGGCACAGAGGCACTAACGACCTGCGCACTCCCCAACCATCGGAAGTCAGCATCTAATGTAGCAGAAAGTTTCTTCCGAATCGCTCCAGTCACTTTGCATGGGAAGTCGAAGTCGATCAATATATACGCCTTCATGGATGACGGGTCGACCCTTACACTCCTTGAGGAGGGCTTAGCCAACGAACTGGGCGAACAAGGCATTGCCAGCCCCCAATGCATAAGCTGGACCGGAGAAGTCAAGCGCCAAGAGCCCCGATCCAGTCGGCTGAATCTAAAAATCTTCTCTAAAAATGTTCACACAGTCAAAAGTTTGGGCATGTCTGCTGACACAATGGTTGCGGGTCAAATAAATGCAAAATATCCGCATCTTAAAGGTCTGTCATTACCAAGCTACGCAAAGGCAGTCCCTCAACTGATAATTGGAGTCAACAATCCCAACCTCATATCCTCGCTCAAAGTGCGTGAGCTCGCCATCGAATTAAACCGGCAAATAAAAAATCTCATCGATAAAGGCTACGCCGAAAAGCTGGACGCCTCTACATTGGCCAAGACGTATGGTATCTGCCAATACTTACCGTACAAAACCCACACAAGCCAGACAGGGTACGATTGGTGTGGGACGCTGCAGCTAAATCATCAGGCGTATCCCTTAATGTCTCCCTGATGAAGGGACCAGATCTACTTGTCCCACTGCTAAATATAATGTACAATTTCCGATCACGAGAAGTGGGTATAAGCGGGGACATTTCCGAAATGTTCCACCGCATAGCAGTACAAAAAAAAGACGCCCGAGCACAACGTTCTTGTGGCAAAACTCGGAGACAGGCGCAGTAGAGGTCTACCAATTAAATGTCCTCACATTCGGAGCTACGTGCTCGCCCTGTATAGCGCATTACATGCGCGATCTGAACGCCACCACACATGCGAGCGAGTATCCTGCTACTGCGAAGCCATCACACAAAACCACTACGTGGACGACTACATAGATTCTTGCCACACGCCAGAGCAAGCCATCAAACTAGCGAAGGAACTCCGAGAATTTCACGCACGTGGCGGCTTTCACATGCATAAATGGTGTTAAAATTCAACATTGGTCTTGTCAGCTCTAAACGGGACCTCTGAAAAACAAGATGAGAATTTCACGCACGTGGCGGCTTTCACATGCATAAATGGTGTTAAAATTCAACATTGGTCTTGTCAGCTCTAAACGGTACCTCTGAAAAGAAGATGAGAAAAAATTCTACAACAACGAGGAGATACATTCTCACGAGAAAATATTGGGTGTGCAATGGAACCCAACCCAAGATGCATTCACATGTGCACTCAAGTTTGTGCGAATATAGCGCAATATCATTTCGGATAACATAAAGCCGACCAAAAGAGAAGACCTACAAGTCCTGATGTAGGTGTTTGCACCGCAACAAATATTCAGTGACAACGGAACGAATTTCCGAGGGTCAGATGCCTTTTTACGAGGAACCTTACAGTTGGACGACTCCGAAATGCAACAATAATTGGCGCTGCGGGGAATAACCTGGTATTTCAACCCGCCATCAGCCCCTCATATGGGTGGCGCCTGGGAGCGCTCAGTGCGTTCCATAAAAGCTGTACTATACCGTATAGCCCCCAATCAGAAATTCACCGACGAGAGCCTACTCACGGCAATGATGGAGGTAGAGATGACGGTCAACTCTAGACCGCTAATATTTGTGTCCCTCGATCACGAGGACCAAGAAGCTATTACCCCAAATCACCTGCTGCTCGGGTCGTCAAATAGCGAAAAGCCGTTCTGCGAGCCGGAACAAATCGACTACAAATGGACTCTGCGCCAAAGTGAGATGTTCGCCAACCAGTTCTGGAAACGATGGGTCAAAGAGATGCTGCCAAACATAACCAGGAGAACTAAATGGCATAAAAAGGTTAGTCACATCGCTGTCAACGCCGAAAAACCTGGACAAAGGGCCGAGTCATCGAGGTAACCACCGCAGAAGATGGCCAAGTCAGGAGTGCCAAGGTGCAGACATCGGATAGTGTCCTATCCAGGCCAGCAGTAAAGTTAGCAGTTCCTGCGGACTGCGTCCGCTTACTGCGAAGGAATATTGCCGAAATTTAGGTCTGCCAATAATTTAACCCTTTACATGGTGGTGATGCAGATCTGCATCATACCGAATTAATACAATTATTTTCCAGTCTGGATTATAAAATTGTCAATCATGAATTTGATGCAGTTCAGCAACATTCCTTTTTTATATTAAAAGTGTTGGTAACCCTAAACTATGTCGATAACTCAACAGCTGATCATTTTTCCCGCCAATTTTGTGAATGTGGTAAACTCAATTGGTTGCGCAGTTTCTCATTAACATATTAATAATAACAAAAGCTGTATAGTTTGAACAATTTGCATTTATAAAGAGGTAAATATTATATATATTTATATATTGTCGAGTTTTTGTGTTTGTCGCATTAGAATTTGAGTAAATCAAAAATTTCGCTTTGTTGCAGATATGCATCAAACAAGCTTTACACATAAAAAAATACTGACAACTGTCAATTGCATTTTCAGCCTGATCTTGGTGAATACTGATGTTTTGCTTGTTTCATATCTAATATGATTTCATATCTAATATAATGTGGTATGCAGATGGAAAGTGGGTGGGATGTGGGCGGGAAGTGGGTAGGATGTGGGTGTGTTGTAGGTGGGAAGTGGATCGGATGTGGCGGGAAGTTGGCGGGACGTGGAAGGGATGTGGGTGGGATGTGAGTGGAAGTTGTGTGTAGAGTGGGTGGGATGGGGGTGGGAGTTGGAGGGAAAACCCATCAGCAGAGTTCGATTTTTGGGTTCTACGGGGTATTATTATATCTAATATTGTTTGGTTCTATACTGTTGAAGGCGCAGCGAAGCACGTCGGGTTATTTGCTAGTATTATATAAATAAATAAATTCAAAATTATGTAAATGCTTAGTGAATATGAAATTCATGCTATGGGCCAGTTCGGCAAGAACTTTCTCCTTAAACACATTTGATGCAGAAATGCATCACACCCTCTTCTTTTGAAAAAAAACTAAAACTGAAATAAAATAAAAAAATAAAATAAAGTGTATTTTTTATTTTCATTTGTCTACCAAATAAAGAAAGAATCATGAAAATCGGAGTTGATGTCATGTAAAGGGTTAAGCCCAGCAGCAGACAAGTAAAAATAATAAATAACACTAGTTTACAGCCAAAAAGACCCATTTCTACTGCAATTTTTTTTAGTGTAGTTTGGAATGGTGAATTCAAGGCTAACTAAGGCTAACTGAGTTTATCAGGATTTGATCATCACAAATATGGGTCATTCTTTTTCAAATCGAACAGGCTCAAAATTCACCTTTATTTTCAAAAAAAAAAAAAAGAAATTAGATCTCGACACTCCCACCGAAACGTAATTTACGGTTTGGCAAAAAAAAATTTTTGTTAAATTTATAAACAATTTCAAAAATCGTCAAAAATGAAAAAATGAGAAAAAGGGTTTTTTAAAAACGTGATATCTCAGGTTTGGTTTATCGGACAGGTATCAAGTTGATATTGGTGAAAAGTATTTTACTGTAGCTACTCAAATTATAATTTTATTAATTTTTAAATTATTTAATAATATTAAGTAATTGTTGCTAAATATTAATTACAATTTTTTCTCAGTGTTAACCACCATGATATAGCTTCTAAGGATATACAACCTCTAAAGCCTTGGTGGGCATCCCTTTGCTCAAGTTACTCAGACTACTCAATCCGTTGTTTTGCCTAACCTAGATACATCAACAACTTTTGACGCTGCGAGCAATTCTTTTATAAACCGAACAGTTAAAAAATTTTTTATTTTTCATTTTAATACAAAAAAATCCGAAATTAGATCTCGACATGCCCATGAAAACGTAATTTGCGGTTTTGCACAAAATTTTTTTGTTAATTTTATAAACAATTTCAAAAATCGTCAAAAACGGAAAAATTGAAAAAAGGAATAAAAAGTGTGCTAGCTGATACGTCCATTGGACGAGCAGAAGACTTAGACAAAGCGGAGCGGGACCCTTGGAACCATAGCTCATGACGGTAGTGGGGTGGGTTTTGCTATGCCTAAGACTCGACGTACATAATTTTATTATTATTGAGTCCCTTCTGAATCCAAAATACCAAATCACGGCCAAAGCCTCATTCCTAATCCTAAAACAAATAACGGCGGACTTCTCAACATTGCGAAACTTCTCCATAGATGCGAGGTCTAAGGTGTTGGTTGACACTCGCGTTCATTACCCTCCCAACCAATGATTCGCAATCGAGCGGTTTCTGCGAATCCCAAAAACAACATTTCTACACGTTTACGTCACCATGTCAACAGGAACCCACAAAAAGTTAATAGTTCATTTTAATAAAATTCATTATTTATTAACAATAATTATCGGCAACATGATTTACTTCAAAAAAAAACTTCAATCCAAAATCTAAATAAATTCAATAATAATTTTTCCAGTTTACTTTTTCCGAATAAATTTCCAATCCGTTTTTTTGTTAATGTCTAAATTTGTTTTTACTTTAACTTATATTTTTTAATTTTCCATTTGCTTAATTCCCTACCAGTTGACTTTAAATTTAAATGTTTTTACAAAACTAAAAAAAATATTTTTTAACAAGAAATAATATGAGGGCAGTACATTCTTAATTAAGATAATATGTGTTCAATTCAATCAATCAAAATAATAATGTTAAGTGCACTCATTTATATATTCATATTTTTAATTCACTTTAATTTAATTTACTTTACTATATTTTATTTTACTTTACTTTTCTTTCATTTTCACACGGCCAAGATGGCCAACTAACCAAACGATTTGGGTTCATTAATTGCAACAAATAAAAAGAATAACCAAAACAGCTGATTAGCTGGGAGGCACGCTTAAGAGCGGCGAAGAGAGTGGTTTTATCACTCTTGCTTAGACAAGGGCAAGAGTAATGTTTACCGTTTAAAGATTTTAATTTGAAATGTAAATAGATAAGTGCATGTTAGTTTTAAGAGAAAATTAATAAGAGCTCTGGTTAATATACGATCAAATAATCGTAGATTAAGCGGACACTCAAAGAGAGAAAGAGATAGTCAAGCTTGTTTGTCACTTACATACAGCATCCCGCGATGAAGAGCTCTCCAGGGTGGTTGTTGTTTTTGTTGTAATATGTTTGTTGTGATCACCCACGATATGTGTGGTTGTTGTTGTCTATTTGGTTTTTATTTTACACTTTATTAGGTATGCTTTAGGAATTGCTGCTGGGCGATGATTTCTTTTCTTTTATTTCAGCATACATAATAATTTGTAAAATAATCCCAATCCACGACCATGCACTTATTTTTTCCCAATCAATTCAAATGCCTTTTGCTTTGGATCACTTAAACACTTTCGAACGGCTTGTAAGCATCAGCAATTCGCTTATACCTATGAATATGAATACATATATATAATTTGCAAACAAAAGACAATTTGCTTGCAGATTACGGCCGTTCGATCGCGCTTGATCACATAAAAAAATGAATATTTGGCACTGCACTTTGCAAATGGAATGATTGATTGATTGATTGACTGACTGGGGGGTTTGCTCTGACTCTTTTTGGGTACTTTTCACTGTTTTTTCTCTGCTTTTTTGTGCACTAGAGTTCTACTCTCACTATCACTATTTAAAGCTGCTGCTTGCAATGATGACGATGACGACCACACTGACGATGTCAATGAAGCGGGGCTGGAGAGCTGGACCGCTGGTCAACTTTGGGCGTCTTCGGCCGAAATCGATCATGAGGAGATACAGGTGACAAAAATAGCGATCTGCAGGCGCCTTAAATAAATTCGCACACACACCAGAACTGCAAGCGTTCGTTTGGCTCTTTGAGCGAGCTATTGCTGCCAGTGGGTGTGGGTGGTGGTTGAAAAGGCCAGAAGAAGAACTTCTGGCTGCGCTGTAGGCAAAAATAAAGTCGATAAAGTTCTTCTGGTTTTTAGCAGAATGTAACCATTACACATACCTTTGAATTTTCAGCGAAGCCCAAAGAGTGTACTTTGCTGCTCTGCCGGGGAATAAAACTATTTGCCAAAACTGGCACCAAATGGTATGCCAGTACACAGGTTCGATTGAGTGGATTACTTAATATTTTATCCACTAAGAACACCGTAAATTCCGTAAAGGCACAACTATCCGGCACTTGGCTTTCGATCTTCAAATTGAGGGAGAAGCCGATGGTCGGCTTGAGCGTGATGACACGTTTAGCAGCAAAGAGGCGGATATGAGGGCAGTCGGACCTTTTATAGTTGCCTAGGCAGGCGGAAGCAAAGGGTTTCACGAAAGGTAGCTGCGCTTAATGTCAAAGAAAAGCTTTGCGCGCAGTTGCAACGACTTTTATCGTGGACAGGCAATCGGGCAGTGAATCTAAAACTGTAATGCGCGCAAAATTCAAATATAGTAAAACAAAATTTGTTTTCTGCAGCGACCACTGCACACAAGATAATCTGCCATCGTTAGACGGAAGATTAGCTGGAATCAGGCTCTAATATCCTTGGCGTGAAAAGTGCCTACTTCTCGACCTTGCAAATCCTCCAGCAAGTAGAAACAATTCCCAAGTTTCTTCCGTACTCGACACTTCACAAACTGTGGACCGAGTTTGGCATTGAAATTCTGAGAAAATTTGCTAAGAGCAAAATTTCGGCGAAAAACCTCCTGACCTTCTCGAAAAGATACAGGCTTTGATCGAAGATTATATTGCTGAACATTGCGGTCATATGCATGCCGAATATCGGCTTGAATGTCTTTGCGCAACAAGGCTAAATTATCCGTTCGAGCCAAAGGTACAATCGGTTCTTCCAAAAGTGACAACTCTTTTAGCAGACGATAATCCGATCCGTGGGTTATCATGTCTAAACCAAATAGAGCTTTATATGGCGAACAGCCTAGTGACTGATGTAGCGACGATCGAAGCGAACAAGAAATACTTGTGAGATGTTTATCCCAATCAGTTTGATCCTGCTTTATGTAAGAGCGAACAGCAGCCAATAACGAACGGTTTACTCGTTCGGCGGCATTGCTTTGCGGGGCATATAAGGCTGTATATACATGCTTTATACCTAGCTGGGTCAAAAATGCATTAAAATCATTGGCCTTGAACTGTGAGCCATTATCGCTTACTACAGTTTCAGGCACCCCGAAGCAATGAAAAATATGTTTCAACAAGAATTCTTGGATGGCCGCCGATGTAAATTTTCGTAACGGGCATAGCCAGTGATATTTGCTGAAATGATCCAGCACAATAAGCAAGCCAATATGTCGATCTTTGCTTCGCGGATATGGACCAAGCAAATCGATATACAGTCTTTGAAAGGGTCGGCATGTTGGACTGTGTGCACCCATGAGTGGACGAAGGACATTATTAGGAGATTTTGTTTCCTTGCAAGTGTCACAGTTCCGAATGTACTCACGTACATCTTTTGCCAAACCTGGCCAGTAAAGGTTTCGACGAAGTCTTTCTATGGTCTTTTGCATTCCACAATGCGCAGAAATTACACTGTCGTGTGCTTGTCTAAGCGCATCCCATCTAAGACGTTTGGGAACCCAACATTTCCACAAATGCTTATCTTTTATGGCATCACCTGAGGCGTGCTCGGTTCTAAAATAAAGTAATTGGTCGATAATTTTAACATCCGGGAATTTGGACATGTTCAACTGAAACTTTTCTTTGGTGGCTTTGTACTCATCGTCAAAAATGTGTCGGAGTCTAAATCAATGACAGGGCCAATTTCTAATTCGGCTATTTCGTCTTCACAGAGACGTGACAGGGCATCAGGAACAACGTGTTCCTTACCTCTTCTAAGTGAAATTGTATATTTAAACTGTTGCAGTCGGAAAATCCATCGTGCAAGTCGGCCAGAGACGTTTTGTTGGCGCATAAGCCAGACCAAACTTGAGTGGTCAGTCACTACCTCGAACTCTTGGAGCTCTAGATAGCATCTGAACTTTTCAATGGCTAAGATTACTGCCAAACACTCACGTTCGGTGACGCTGTAATTGCGTTGAGCGCGACTCAGCTTCTTAGACATAAAAGCGATCGGTTGCTCATCATTATCCTCTGATAATTGTACCAACACGGCCCCTATGCCAAAGTCACTTGCATCACAGTGCAAATAAAACTTTTTATCAAACTCAGGGTTTTTCAACACAGGTGCGGAAGTCAAAGCCAGCTTAAGTTTGTCCATGGCGTTTTGGGCTTCAGAGGACCATAAGAATTTCTTCTTTGTGGACAATACTTCCGTAATTGGACAAGTCAAATCAGAGAAATTATTTATAAAGCGGCGATACCACCCACAAACGCCTAAAAAGCCTCGAACTTGCTTCAAGTTTTTTGGGGGTGGCCAGTTTAATATACTGGAGATTTTTTTGGGATCGGTACAGATACCACCGCTGCCAATTACGTAGCCTAGGTAATTAACACTAGTTACGCAAAAATGGGACTTTTCGATATTGAGAGTTAAGTTAGCCTTTCGGAATTGCTCTGCAATTCTGATTAGCACTGCCAGGTGAGAAGAAAAATCTTCGGAGACAATAATAAGGTCATCTAGGTAACCGAACACACAATGGCGGAGATCAGGTGGAATTATTTCATCCATTAACCGACACATTGTGGATGGCGCGTTACACAGGCCAAAAGGCATAACCTTAAATTGGTAAAGTGGCCGGCCGGGTACCGTAAATGCTGTTAAGGCCTTCGATTCTTCCGACAGTTCAATCTGCCAGTAAGCATCCTTTAAATCTAGCTTGGAGATTAAGTTTGCTTTCGGCAGTCGCGTCATGATACCTTCGATGCTGGGTAGCGGATATGCATCCTTTTTGGTATGTTCGTTCAACCTTCGAGCATCTAGACAGAGCCTAACTTTGCTCGGCTTAACAACCATGCGCATGGGTGAACTCCATGGACTGGAAGAAGGCTCAATGACTCCTAATTGGAGCATGCGGTCTATTTCTGCATATAAGAGCTTCTCCACTGCTGGGCTGACGGGGTAGAAACGTTGTTTCACCGGCTTTGCGTCTCCAATATCAATGTGATGTTGGATCAGACGAGTTCGACCTAAGCCTTGAGAGCAGTTAGGGAACAGTTTCTTTACCACGTCTAGCTGTTGCAGTTGCAAACTATCTAAGGGGTACAAAGTTGGGTCATTATTTGTACTTTGGCATGACTTAGATTCCATAGAACTAATAATATGCGGTGCCAGAGCAAAGATTCTCCAAAAATCAATCCCTAAAATTAGTCTTTGCTTTATGGAGGGAATCACGTATAGCTCAATTAACTTTCGGTCATTTTTGTAAGTCATCTCGACCGACAATACTCCGATCACATCGTGTGAATGGCCATCTGCTGTTCGCACGGGGGATTTAATTGACTTAAATTCTGAATATTGGACTAAGCTTTCAGCAGCTAAGTCGGATCCAATACAGCTTACGTTAGCTCCAGTGTCTAGTAGACCGTATTCGGTGAAATTTAGAAAGGACACCTCTGCGTAACTGCGAAGATCATGGAAATTTTGAAAAATAGCAGAAACTAATAATCTACGACTACTCTTCAGAGCCGAAAAATATTTTCTTAATCGATATGTATTTCTACGTACTTCAGGATTAGCTTCATTAAATATCCTATTCCTAGTTTCTCTTCGGGTTCTAAAGATTGATCTTCTAGAGTATACACTTTACGATGGGGAATCGCGGCTCGAAGCTTTGGTCTAGCTTCAGACTGAGCATCAATCTCGCGGACTAAATTCTCATTCAATTGCACAAGCCTTCGTAAATGGCCAATAGTGTGCACCTCCTGGTACAACAACTTTTCTCGAGTTGCTGGCAGCAAGTTATTCTTGAGAATTTCTAATAATTCTTTGTCATCCATTTGAGTAGACGAGCTTTCTATTAGAGAGGTTACGGAGTCATAAAAAGTGGCAAAAGTTTCGCCAGGTTGTTGCTTACGGGATCGTATTTGTTCTCGGCTCATGAAATCGGAGCGATAATCTTTATAATGTTGGCGTAACGCCACACAGAGAGCAGTCCAGGTAATTTTTTTGGTCCGCTTATGGTACCTCCAGTACCAATCACGGGCTTTACCTGTGGACAACACATGTATGTGTTTACACAAAACTACAAAGTCTCCTTCCAGTGTTTCATCAGTAAGCGCTTTGACCCGATAGAGAAACTCATTTACGCTTAGGCCATCAGGAGATCCATTAAACTGCACATTCCATTTTTGCATGGTATCTGCTGTTCTATTAGATGGTCCTGAACCACTACTAGGCGACAATAGGGACTCTGAACGATTTTGTAGCTCGCTCAGATGAGAGCGAGGGCTTACTTGCATTGCGGACATAAGTCTAGTAACAGTTTGCTCAATCATACTTTGGACAACAGAATAGTCCAAGCTATTATTTTGGTTGGCATTGTTAGTACGAGCACGACCTCTTCCTCTAATAGGTCGTGGAAGGGCGTCGGTACGATTAGTGCTATTGCTGGTGTTGATTTCGCCAGGTGGAGCATTGTTCGCATCCTGGCTAGATCCTTGCTGATTTTGATCAGTAGCAACTGATAATTGATTTAGGGCTTTAGTCAAATTTCGAGTTAACACACGTTGTGGATTGTTAGTCGGTGCGCTAGGTTGTGGTTGTTTAGATCTAGGTGAGCAGTTCCCAATAACCACTTTAAAATGTTCCGGTTGTAATTCAGCTGTGCAACTGGGACATTGGGACTGTGACTCTATCCATGTTTCTAGGCAGGATTTGTGAAATACGTGCTCACAAATGGTAATCAAACAAGTTTGAGTGTTTGTCATAAGTTGTAAACAAATTGGACAAGTATTCTCATCAGCACCTGCTGATGGCGACAAATTAGGAGAATGCTGAACAGGCATTATCATAAATAAATTGGTTCCTGATAGATGACATTATTAGGGTGACGATAAACATGTAGAAACGGTACAGTACAGAGATAATTTTCGCATATTGAGAAGTTTGGAAATTATATTGGGCTATTTTAACTACAAACGATTTAAAGTTTTGCAGAACTTGACCTTTCAATTGACAGTTTTTGCTCGGTAGCGATACGCAGTCAGCATTATACATCTATTCCAGATACAACACTAGTCCAATATATTCAGCTAAATCCTAACAAAAGTTTTCCAAATCGAAAAATGTATTGACATTCAATTTACTAATACTTCTTGAATGAATCCAAGAAAAGGCTATCACAGTGCCAATCGGCAGGGTATCTAGTCTCAGCTAAATACACAAGATTTCCAGATATGGATGCGACAGTATTTCCAGAATTACTTTCCAATGAGAGAAATGGTAAAAGAAATTTCATACGAAAACAAGCGAGCTAAAATTGTGTGAGCAGTGATCATAGCAGATGACAATTCCTAATTCTATACTTTAGTTCTAGCAGCTATTTACCAATTTTTTTCAGCATACTTTGATCGTCGGCAAGGAAAGCCAATGCTGCTAAACCAAGTTCGACGACGACTAATGTATCTAATACTAACGGATACTCTTTTATCTTCACCGTGTTCTAAAAGGCCAACGCAGCACTAATGAATTCAGCAGTGTCGATATAATTGCTAGTACTAGATGATTTATTATACTCTACACAATCTGGGGAGGCAAGACTAAGAACTGCAGTTAACCAGTAGGTAAATAAAAGTATCCAAAAGCTGAATCCTAGAATAATCCGCGCAGTACATCTTTGATAGATCCAGCACTGACAGTTTCTTTAACAAAATAAATTCGACTTCGACTTTTTTTTTTTTCTTCCTTCATTAAAAATTCTTTTTTTATGGTCAGCTATGTTCAGTTTGCCCCACGAGTTGGGGGCCAAAAAATTTATGTGCTAGCTGATACGTCCATTGGACGAGCAGAAGACTTAGACAAAGCGGAGCGGGACCCTTTGAACCATAGCTCATGACGGTAGTGGGGTGGGTTTTGCTATGCCTAAGACTCGACGTACATAATTTTATTATTATAGAGTCCCTTCTGAAACTACATGATGGAGCTAAACTCCAAAATACCAAATCACGGCCAAAGCCTCATTCCTAATCCTAAAACAAATAACGGCGGACTTCTCAACATTGCGAAACTTCTCCATAGATGCGAGGTCTAAGGTGTTGGTTGACACTCGCGTTCTTTACCCTCCCAACCAATGATTCGCAATCGAGCGGTTTCTGCGAATCCCAAAAACAACATTTCTACACGTTTACGTCACCATGTCAACAGGAACCCACAAAAAGTTAATAGTTCATTTTAATAAAATTCATTATTTATTAACAATAATTATCGGCAACTTGATTTACTTCAAAAAAAACTTCAATCCAAAATCTAAATAAATTCAATAATAATTTTTCCAGTTTACTTTTTCCGAATAAATTTCCAATCCGTTTTTTTGTTAATGTCTAAATTTGTTTTTACTTTAACTTATATTTTTTAATTTTCCATTTGCTTAATTCCCTACCAGTTGACTTTAAATTTAAATGTTTTTACAAAACTAAAAAAATATTTTTTAACAAGAAATAATATGAGGGCAGTACATTCTTAATTAAGATAATATGTGTTCAATTCAATCAATCAAAATAATAATGTTAAGTGCACTCATTTATATATTCATATTTTTAATTCACTTTAATTTAATTTACTTTACTATATTTTATTTTACTTTACTTTTCTTTCATTTTCACACGGCCAAGATGGCCAACTAACCAAACGATTTGGGTTCATTAATTGCAACAAATAAAAAGAATAACCAAAACAGCTGATTAGCTGGGAGGCACGCTTAAGAGCGGCGAAGAGAGTGGTTTTATCACTCTTGCTTAGACAAGGGCAAGAGTAATGTTTACCGTTTAAAGATTTTAATTTGAAATGTAAATAGATAAGTGCATGTTAGTTTTAAGAGAAAATTAATAAGAGCTCTGGTTAATATACGATCAAATAATCGTAGATTAAGCGGACACTCAAAGAGAGAAAGAGATAGTCAAGCTTGTTTGTCACTTACATACAGCATCCCGCGATGAAGAGCTCTCCAGGGTGGTTGTTGTTTTTGTTGTAATATGTTTGTTGTGATCACCCACGATATGTGTGGTTGTTGTTGTCTATTTGGTTTTTATTTTACACTTTATTAGGTATGCTTTAGGAATTGCTGCTGGGCGATGATTTCTTTTCTTTTATTTCAGCATACATAATAATTTGTAAAATAATCCCAATCCACGACCATGCACTTATTTTTTCCCAATCAATTCAAATGCCTTTTGCTTTGGATCACTTAAACACTTTCGAACGGCTTGTAAGCATCAGCAATTCGCTTATACCTATGAATATGAATACATATATATAATTTGCAAACAAAAGACAATTTGCTTGCAGATTACGGCCGTTCGATCGCGCTTGATCACATAAAAAAATGAATATTTGGCACTGCACTTTGCAAATGGAATGATTGATTGATTGATTGACTGACTGGGGGGTTTGCTCTGACTCTTTTTGGGTACTTTTCACTGTTTTTTCTCTGCTTTTTTGTGCACTAGAGTTCTACTCTCACTATCACTATTTAAAGCTGCTGCTTGCAATGATGACGATGACGACCACACTGACGATGTCAATGAAGCGGGGCTGGAGAGCTGGACCGCTGGTCAACTTTGGGCGGCTTCGGCCGAAATCGATCATGAGGAGATACAGGTGACAAAAATAGCGATCTGCAGGCGCCTTCAATAAATTCGACCACACACCAGAACTGCAAGCGTTCGTTTGGCTCTTTGAGCGAGCTATTGCTGCCAGTGGGTGTGGGTGGTGGTTGAAAAGGCCAGAAGAAGAACTTCTGGCTGCGCTGTAGGCAAAAATAAAGTCGATAAAGTTCTTCTGGTTTTTAGCAGAAAGAATAAAACTATTTGCCAAAACTGGCACCAAATGGTATGCCAGTACACAGGTTCGATTGAGTGGATTACTTAATATTTTGTCCACTAAGAACACCGTAAATTTCGTAAAGGCACAACTATCCGGCACTTGACTTTCGATCTTCAAATTGAGGGAGAAGCCGATGGTCGGCTTGAGCGTGATGACACGTTTAGCAGCAAAGAGGCGGATATGAGGGCAGTCGGACCTTTTATAGTTGCCTAGGCAGGCGGAAGCAAAGGGTTTCACGAAAGGTAGCTGCGCTTAATGTCAAAGAAAAGCTTTGCGCGCAGTTGCAACGACTTTTATCGTGGACAGGCAATCGGGCAGTGAATCTAAAACTGTAATGCGCGCAAAATTCAAATATAGTAAAACAAAATTTGTTTTCTGCAGCGACCACTACAAAAGATGCCCTTAAAGAAATCTTTGCCACGCAATAGGATTAAAAGCTGTGTAGCTGAAACCTGGCACGTATACTTCGTATTTATCAAGCTTTTCAAAAATGTCAACATCACGCAGATCGGACGTCCATTTCATATAGCTGCCATACGAATGCTATGATTAATTGCATTTTGTTGTGGATTAGGGTGACCAGAGTTTTCAAAGTATATATAGACGTCCGATCTGAGTGATGTTGACATTTTTGAAAAGCTTGATATATATAAAGCCAACTCGCCAAGTTTCAGTCGTAAAGCTTTGAAACTGACTGCGTGGCAAAGCATACTTTACGGGCATCTTTTTATTTGTTTATAACTTAAAAAATTCATAACTTTTAAACTATAAAAGTCTCCATCTTTTTGAAAACACCAAAATTCAAGTTATATTTAGGGCAATAAATTGTTTATCCTTAGAAGCAATATCATGGTGGTTAACACTTAGAAAAAAATTATCAATAATTTTTAGCAACAATGACTTAATATTATTAAATAGTTTAAAAATCTATAAAATTATAATTTGAGTAGCTACAGTAAAATACTTTTCACCAATATCAACTTGAAAGCTGTCCGATAAACAAAACCTGAGAAATCCCGTTTTTAAAAAACCCTTTTTTTCTATTTTTCCGTTTTTTACGATTTTTGAAATTGTTTATTAAATCAACAAAAAATTTTTGTGCAAAACCGCAAATTACGTTTTCATCGGCATGTCGAGATCTAATTTCGGATTTTTTTGTATTAAAATGAAAAATAAAAAATTTTTTAACTGTTCGGTTTATAAAAGAATAACCCATATGACCCCCAATAAAACTAAACAACAAACACACAGCACACGCTCGAGCTTTGACTGTCAAAAGTGTTCATTTGTTAAAATTTATGACTTCAAAATCATTTTGTACACTGTGTGAAAAAGTATAGTTTGTTAATGCTTAAGTTGGAGGCAAGTTTTGCGAGCACATATGTGTGTGAATCTGCATTTTCGCAAATAAAACATATTAAAAATGCTTATGGGAATAAATGAAGTGATGTAAGTCTATCTGATTTACTGCGAACATCAATTAGTAAAGAAAAAGTAGATTTTGAAAAACTAATAAACGAATAAAAAAATGCACTCAATAATTTCTCTTAGTGTATAATTTTTTCTCCTTGATAGAAACTACAAAAACACAGATTTATACAGAGTAATAAATGTGTTAATTTTCCTTTAATTTATGACTTCAGAATTTGTGTTTGTTGTAGATGTTGTTGTAGTGCTCACAATTGCAAATTCTTGGTCCACCAAGGCTTTAAAGCAGAGATGGGCGCGTCGCGACGTTCCTATGCACACGTGCATTGCACGAAATCACACGTACGCTATAAGCATTGAAAGCTATTTATAGAACACGAATGTTGTGCACGCAAATTGTGCTTGTATGCGTGTGACGATATGTGTGCATGCCCATCTCTGCTTTAAAGAGATACAAAAAAGTGAGAAAATCTGCAGTTTTGGTATGATAGCGTAAGTCTATGCTCAAAATATTCAACATTTATATTTAAAACATTGCTTAGGTATTCTCCTAACTGAATTAAATAGCATTAACACTTAAAATAAAAAATTAAAAATATAGGAGATGAAATCCGAAACTCATTTCACATAAATATTTCACATCCATTAAATAATGTCCGATCGGGATAAAACTTTTTCTTATATCTATTTGGACCAAATCGAATCTTTTTCCGCGCGGTATTTTTAAATCGGAAAAAATTTAAAATTAAAGGCCTGTTCTCAGAAGCGCGGAAAATTTAGCACGCTAAATTGCACTTTATAAATTTAGCATCCACATAAATTTTTAGAGTGCCCGTATATACGCCAAAGAGGCGAAATACAGAAACGGCCACACTGGTAGTCAGCTGTTTTGATTTGTTTACAAACAAAATTTAAAAGATTTACCAAGTTGTATGCTGCGCAACAGGAACACAGATCTGTTGATGCCATTGCGTTGCACCAAATTTCGGTTGAAGGTGTTGGGCGAAGATCCAATTATTGCCCGTTTGGCAAGGGATTAGGGATTTTTTGCATGTTTGCCTTTTGGGCAACAATAATTGTTTGGAGAAGTTTGTGATAGATAGATATTGGCTAATCGGCCTACAGTGTGGGTCAGATAGAGCAGTTTGTGAAGTACATAATGCATCATGCGGCCTTGACGGATGCCAAGATACGCGACAATATTGGGGTTGTAGTTGTTTGATTGTGCATTTCTTTGCAGAAATGCTGCTATCTTCTGCAGGAAGGCGGCTTGGAGTATCTGAACATCATGGATTTGTGCTATGCCACCATTTTGGCTTGCTCGCTACGCTAGAGATTAGAAAATATATTTCCAGTTTTCATAAAAAACTGTTTGTTATTTGCCGTAAATTCAAAATCCTCCTCCTCGGGTTCACGTTTGACAGACACGCCCACACCCAGCTGGCACTGCTGCCCACGGCAGTCGCACCACTATCCAACTCCATTTTCAACTGCTGGAATTATTTTTGACCTCCAACAAGGAGAAGTCGGACGTGGCCGACACAGTTTTCGCGGTAGAGGTGGTAAAAATGATGACCGGGTTGGGTATGGTCATCACCTGTTTGGCCTCCTCCGGACGCAACCGTCAGTGCCAACCGGCCGAGATGTCTCGAACTGTCGGGCGTTGGCATTGGAGACTGTTTTTGGTACGTCCCTTCAATTGTGGCCCATAGCTTATACTTTCTTCGCACCAAGACACGCTGTTTAAACTTTCCGTCCGTTTCCTTCTGCCGAATTATTTTCCTCCATATTCGATTTATGATGCGAAAATAAAGAGCTGCAGCCAATTCCGTTAATGGCATCAGCTGTTCGTTCAATCCACTCACGACCCACACTGCTATCGATACGTCAACTATCGATAGGCCAATTGGGCATTTATTTAGCTCGTCTCAGAACACAGAAAATAAAATCAGCCGCGGAAACTTTCCACCACTGTTTTTTTATATGGAGTGCGTCATAAAAATTTATTTTCCACGCTTCTGAGAACAGGCCTTAATGCTAGTCTTATATGAATGTAAGATGTGTGTATGTGATGACTCTTCATTGTTAACAGAGTTGTCAGATGTAGTGATGTACATTTTCGATGGCCAAGACATTTGAATATTCTTTAGGTACAATTTACTTTCTCTGTTATAAGGGTACGGGGAGAGTGGAGGGTTGTGATCATTGTTTTGTTTTTTTTTTAAACATAACTTTGCTAAAAATCAATATTTTTTCGTTCTGTAAATTTATTAATTTAATAATTTTGCCCAGAAGTTTGCAACGCATAGAAATATTCATTTCCGACGCTATAAACTATATATATTCTTGATCAGGGCGACGAGCTAAGTCGATTGAGCTTTGTCCGTCCGTATGTCTGCCCGTCTGTCTGTCCGTCTGTCTGTCTGTTTCTACGCAAACCAGTCTCTAAGTTTTAAAGCTATCGAGCTGAAACTTTGCACAGAGTCTTCTTTTTACTGCACACTGCTAATATGTAGGAACCGACCGGATCGGATGACTATATCTTATACCTGCCATAGGAACTATCGGTCAAAAAGAGGGTTTTATTAAGAACAACTTTTTTGTTTTTAATGTTAACGTATTCCAACTCAGCATTTATTTATATTATGTGCTTTCACACAAATTTGGAAGTTTTGGTCAAAATCGGATGACTATATCTTATAGCTGCCATAGGAACTATCGGTCGAAAAATGGGTTTTAGTTAGAAAAACTTTTTTGTTTTTAATGTTAACGTCTCCCAACTCACCGTTTATTTATATTATATGCTTTCACAAAGATTTGCAAGTTTTGGTCAAAATCGATCTATATCGGTCGGAAAATGACTTTTATTTATAAAAATTGTTGATTTTATATTTTTCGGCACAGGCGAAGTTAGCTTGGCCTTCTCGTTTAATGTTTTTTCTACTTCTATGTTTTTCCTCTGTTTTATTGCGCATCATTGCAATATTCTCTTTGCAAGTCAAAACCGACTATTTGGCAAAGTGGCTCACAGTCTCACTTTTTTTTAAGTTATCATTATCATATCATTTTTTTTAATATTCATTTTTCTATCAAAAAGGCAATTGACCAAAGATATTTCCTTTATACTTAACACAGGCCAACAAAATGACCACTTTTGTGAGGCCCAGCCCTATTTGTATTTAATTCTGGTCCTGTTTTGGTCTCGGTTTTTCTCCATCAGCTCTTGTTTTCAAGATATCGCGGAAAAACCATTTTGCTGTTTTTTTGGCTTTTAAAAAATTATGGAGGTTACACCGAGCAACAATATCTGTATTTATGAGCTCTATGCGATAGTATACTTATTAAGGTCGCCTAAAAAAATCAATGGAGCATCATCAGCAAACCCAAAAGCGCCTAAATTGGCCTTTGAAGAGAAATTTTCATCAAAATATAGCAAATTTTTCGAACTTAAGCGCCGTGTACCAGCCATTTGGGGTGGTTGAATTTTAATTAAAACCACTTTACCATGTAGGTTCTTCTAATTTCACAAATTTTGTTGCATATAAATCTTGTCGATGGACAAAGTTACAGTCGGTTAATCACAAAAAAATGAATTAAAATTTATGACAGGATAACTATATTGATGCACAAAAAGTGTATAGGAAATATTAAAAGACTACTTGATCTAACATAGACCTTACATTAATTGTCATGCAAATGTACAATAACATTCAATCAGTACTAGATTAAAACAATTTGCCACAAAATTCATATTTACTTAATATCAAACAACCTCTCGAGAAACATTCAATTTTATGAATTGGGCATCAGGCGGTTACTGTTACTAAGCTAAAAATATGGGAAGCTGTCTACAAAATTGCCACGATCCGCTGGAGATCGATTCACAATTGTGATATATCTAGGCGCACTTGGCCCAGTCTGAATTTTAGCAGAGCTTGGACATAGAAATCATAGGAATTTTCACAGGGAACTGTCTTATAGCCTATTTCCACTGATCAAATGAAGCTTCATTTCATGAAATGATAAGAAATGAAGAAAATTATATAATTTCTTCCATACGAATTGTCACTTCATCTTGCCTTTCATTTCTATCATTTCTCGAAAATGATGACAATTGCCCCGAAAAAAAAGTAAAAAGTAGGCGCAATTTTGCTTAAAATATAAATATATAAAAATAAGTTGTGTATTTAGCTTTCTGCTGATAGTTTAGGGCGATGGCAATTCCTTTGCCACGAGGAATTGCTGTCCTGAGGGGTATGTTTTTTTTTATACTCTGTACCGAAGGTACATAGAGTATATTAAGTTTGTGCAAAAGTATGTAACAGGGAGAAGGAATCATTTCCGACCCTATAAGTATATATATTCTTGATCAGCATCAACAGTCGAGTCGATATAGCCATGCTTCTACAATAATTATTGTAGATGTTATTGCTTAGTGGATAAGGAGAAAGCGTTCAGTATTTTCTGTTCCATTGTCCAGCGCACAGTAGCACAGTGGTTCGGCTTGTATGGAGGCGCGGCCATAAATACTTCTAATGGTCGTGGAGTTCTGAAATTTTCTACAAGGCTCTTAAAATATATTTTAAAAAATATGGTTAAACGCTGAACATGATTTGTGGATAAACACCTCCCACTTCCATTCCCTCAAGCACCAAAAAAATTGATAAAACTTAGCAAACAAGAAAACAACAATTGAATATACTGAAATTTACACAGCCATTATGTATAAAACAAAAATTTATATTGTCTCCTCTAGTAAGCCACACACAGAATCAAGTAATGTTGAGTTAATAAGGGACCCTCACAAATGGTCTCTCCACAATTGTATTTTTTTTATCTAATTTATTTATCCTTCGTCGGACGTTGTAACACACCAACCCCACTTCTTTTTTCTTTATTTTAAATTTTTTTAAAAAAATTAATTTGGGGACTTAAAAAAGGGCAGCAGCCGCCGTTTTCAATATGCATGTAAGTACAAGAATAGAAGGCGATAGAAGAATATAACAAAGGGGGCTGACTCTATAGTTTTGAGAAATGAACAATTTATTTAATTAATGAAATTAATGAAAGAACCAAACATCGGCCGCGTTGAATGGCCGCAGGGCTTCAACAAACAAACATATTTTTTGATTCGCCTGAAGGGGCATATTAGAAGTGAATTTAATGGCCTGAAGGGCATATTTACAATGTCTGCTTCTTACTGGATCACTCGACGTTGCAGCACCAGGACCTGCAGACTCGACCGGTAGGGGTGCCAACTTGTGAATGGCTCTCTTGAACAAGCCAGCCTTGGTCTAACGGTCGCTACTCGCACTTTTCCATCAGCGCCTTTGATGGCTTCCTCTACGACTCCTATTAGCCATTGTTGAGGAGGAGCGTTGTCCAGTAGATGAGAACGACCTCGCCTGGTTCCACGTTGCGTGTTTCTTTGGTCCACTTCACGCGCTGCTGTAGCCCTAGCAGGTAGTCGCGTGTCCAGTCGATCAAATCGCTGCTTGATTGCGGATATCCTCTGCCATCGCTGCAAGTAGCTCAGTTTGTCGTCTGTGACTGGCTCTGGCAACGCGGATGGCAGCGCTACGAGAGTTGTTCCGATTAGGAGATGTGCTGGAGTGACTGCTTCGCCATCGTTGGGGCTGGTGTTGTCGACGACCATTGGCCTCGAATTGAGAATGGCTTCGATTCCCACCAGGACGGTTTCAATTCGTCTTGCCTGAGAACTGCGCTGCCAATGGCCTTGATCAGCAGTGTTTTGGCCGACTTGACGGCCGCCTCCCTGATCCTCCGAAATGAGGTGCTCTCGGTGGGATGAACACGAAAGTGATCCCTCTGGTGGCGGCAAACTCCATGATGGTGTTCTTGAACTTCTCGTCCAAGTCCGTCCACGTAGTCAGCATGCGAGCAGCACCGACAAAATTGGTCGCGTTGTCGGAATACAGTTTCCGGACAGGTCCACGCCGACCAATGAATCTGGATAATGACATAATAAAAGAATTAGCCGTCAGATCGGGAGCAAGCTCTAAATGTACAGCCTTAGATGTGAAGCACACAAAGACTGCAATGTACATTTTAACTGGAGATTTTCCCCGAATTCCCAGAGTCACCCGTATTGGACCACAAAGTCCACTCCACTGATCTCAAAGGGTCTATTTACGTGTAGTCGATCAGCGGGTAAGTTTCCCATTATTTGAGATGCTAGGGTCGGTTTGTACCGAAAGCACTGGATGCACTTTCTGACCACAGAATTACAGAGTCGTCGTGCATCAATAACCCAAACATGCTGTCGAAGAATTCCTACCAAAGCTCTAGGTCCTACGTGACAATGTTTTTGATGCAGATATGAAACGAAAAGCCTTATAAAACGAGACTCTCTTGGGCATCAGCAGTGGAAACTTTGCATTGTGTGGTAATGGAGCTTCTAACAACCGGCCTCCAACACGCAAAAGCGACCAGACACGTTCACCATAGACTTCTGGCGCTTACGAACGGACTCAATTTTTGGAGTGATGGCTTCAGTGGTGCAGATTTGCTCAATTCACTAAATTCGTCTGGAAAATACATGTTCTGTAGTATCGAAATTATTGCCAAAAATGCTGACTCAAGCTCTTCAGCTCTACAACGATAGATTGATATTTACAATTCTTTCCACGGATAAATCCAATAGCGACTATTCTCAAGATTTTTGGATACGACGGACTTCTTGTCTATGAGCTCGACAATGGGATCCTGGGCGGTAGATGAAGTTATCATCATAGCGGATGCATCGGCCGCGATTATCGCACTCTTTTTTAGCTCCATGCTAGCTGCCTGAGGTGGTTCAATTCGCTAAAATGTGATTTATGGGCCAATCTGTGCGTTCCATCTCTATAAATTCTGGCCCATCGAACCAAATGGACGCGATGAGTTCCGATTTTATCCTCGGGATACCAGGTCTGCGGGATTCTGTTTCGTTGGCACATGACGCCATTCAACCTCTGGCGTTAGTTCTCATATTGGCCACTCTGTTGGCAACAAACGTATTTAATCGAGACGGGTGTGTCTGCAGCCAATGCAACACAACTTCCGAATCGGACCAAAAAGTTAACCTTTTGGGTGGCCAAGTCCACAAGCTGTTGACCTTCCTCAAGCGTTGCCAACAGATGCTGCACACAACTCTGTCGTGGAATAGTCAAAAGTTTCAGAGGAGCCACTCTTGACTTTGAGGTGACAACCTGACGATGGTTTCATCTCCATTGGGAATTCGCACGTACAGGCAACATCCATATGCCTGCTGATGCATCTGCAAACTTATGAATCTCCAGTAGAATCCTGTGACACCAATGTGTCGCGGTACGGCCTACTGAGTCCACCTCAGTAAAAACCAAGACTTCATCCCAACTCTGAATCAAGGGCAGTATTGGATCATTGGCCAACCGACTTTAACAACCAAATTCTTGCATTATGCATTTTTGCGCGTGTTAATGGGACTTAACAAGCCAAGGGGATCATATGATCTGACCACGATAATATAGATCGTCAGTGGGTACTACTTCAGGGACATCCTTCATGGTATACTTAAATTGGTCTTCCTTGGTGTTCCATCTCAGCCCTAACGTTTTGGCATCATCCCAGTAAGATCGCGAAGTGTCACCAGCCCGAGCTTGGAACCCATCCCAATTTGATGCCCATTTTGCCAAGGAGAACCCAAATGGTTCCAAAATAGTCAACAGTTCGTCCTTCAAACGATTTAAATCCTCAGTGGAAAACGCACCTGACATTAAATCATCTACATAG